>BQKZ01008300.1:3431-15976 GCA_036244855.1 Temnopleurus reevesii | reverse complement strand
TTAAATTTCGTTGATTTTAGGGCAAGGCCATTTTTATTTAGGGCACATTTTTATACTACAGCATGAATGGGGAAAAGAAAAAAAGGGCACCTAAATCTCCAAGGCAAATGAGCCTTTTTGTGGAGGGCATCAAGGCCAGAGTATAGGGCATCCAAGGCCATGGCCTCCATGGCCTTCGATTAATTTAAGCCCTGTAACAGTAATATGTAACACTTGCACCAATAGCATTGTATGTGTATGTGTTATAATAAAGCCTACACTTACCGGTATTATTCTTTGTCTTTTGAAGCAAGGGGAAATAAGACCCATAAATTTTAAAGTCTAATCTTTGATTTATTCCTACCTTCTTTTTCTATGACAGATGTGAAATCAGGAATGAAGGAGGTTCTCGGTCAGCATGTTTTTAGTATTCAAAAGAGCGCCCTCAAAGACAATAGTTCATTGTACTCGACAGACTATGAAATCACCAAACAGAACATCACACAGACAAATAGGTAAGGTCCCAGTTACATAGAAGCCTGGAAGCCACACAATTCAACACAACTTTTTCTTAATTTACAGTTAAAGTTAACTTGATAAATAGATGTGTACAATCGTGTTGCATCCGGGCTTCTATGTGACTGGGGCTTAAGGAAATGCTATTCAATAGTGTCTCGGGGAGTAGCGTCCTTGCCCCTTGAGACAGTTTAACGCTACTTTGATATTGATGATACCAAAAGGAGAACTAAAGTCATATTCTTTGCCTATAAATTTGATAAACAATATCTCCATGTATGGACATTAGTTTCTACTTATGTAGCATGAACCTCAGTAAAAAAAAAAAATGTTTAAATCGGCTCTTGAGAGACATTGGTCCCCCCCCCCACTTAGATTTTCCTCATAACGAAGATATTACCAACTTAATGTGACGAGTGAAAAATAAGCCTTTAAATAGCTGTACATTTCTACATCCAAGTAAATCCCAAGTAATTAAAGGAAGATATTGTGTTTTCTAGGTAATTTTTTCTGGTCCTATCTCTCTCTGTTCTATTGTATTTTGACCCTGTTGTTGCTTGTTCCTTTTGACCCAAAATGTCTCTGAAGAATACTGAAGGCAGAGAGAGATCAAATCAACTTCTAGTATCCTACACCATCTGTAAAAGGCGGCTGGGGGCATGATACTTGAATCCCCCTGATCATGTAGCTAATCAATCTCTCTTGTGGGTTCCTCCTGGCACAAGGAGAAAAGGCAGACCACGAATGAACTGGAAACAGACTGTCAGTAGATGTGATAAACATCTTAAAGTGTGCAAGGATATTGTAATATATTGATCTGCTAAGATGCACATTGCATTATTTGCTCACACAATCTACTTTCTCTTTGTCAAATTCACTTCCTCCGGAACACTCCTTTTAACCACCTAAGATGAAACACTTTTGTCTTGACCACAGTTTATATGAGTCATGATCCATGATCATACCTCCTTTGTTTTAAACTGGTATAAGTACTCTGATGAAATTGGAATAAAGCACAAGATTCTTGTAGTTCTTGTAGTTTAGACACCAAGTCATACTGCTCCTCTGTACTCATTTTTACATTTCTTTATGTATTACCTCGGTATAGTAAAGATATCAAGACCCCAGCCACCAATAGATAATGCTGAAAAAGATCACTGACTTATACAACAAATGATGCAAAAGCTGCTAACCTAAGCTAAGCCTTTGGTTATTACTAATTGCCCCCATATATCTTGTCATGTTTATACAGGTTCAGTGGCATTCAGTGTAAAGCGGTTGAAGTAAGATCGTTAGCAGATCTTGAGAGGTTACAAGAAGCACAACAAGCAGCTTCAACAGAAAAACCAAAGGTATTGTGAAGAAAAAAATTTGCCGATATTAATTTTCTGAAATTTTGCAAGGGGTCAGCATTTACAAAACTAGAATTCTTTCACAGCTTTATTTGAAGGTTAATTATATCTTAACTAGTTTTTTTTTAGGGGGGATTAAAATGAATATAATTATACAGGCCTCGAAATGGAATCTCATTAGGCCATCAATAGAGACTTATAGGAAATCTAAAGAGGGCACCCACAGCGATTGCCCCAGGTTGCCTTAGACCTATTTGAGGCCTGAATATATATCAAAGAAAGGTTAGCCTTTCTGCATTCTGATAACTTGAGGTTTTTAAAAACTACAAAAAAATCAAGTATTTTCGAGGTGAAGATCCATTGTTGTGCGACAGGCATTAAATCTTGGCTTCTGTAGAAGCCCATCATTCTATACTGAACATCTTTTTTTATTCTGTAGTACAGCAAGTCACATCTGAAGGTATATAGAAACCGGGGGTCATTTCGAAAAAATTAGTCAGTGCACCAAGAGCGGATATTCAGACAGTTACTGTAACAACAGTCAGCGGCAGTGGTTTTAAGCCAATCAGAATCAAGAATTTCACTGGATTTGTCTCAGCTGACTAATTTTGTTACTGACAAAGTGTCATGAAATGGCCTCCTGTTCTCATTTCCTTTTCTCATCTCAACAGACGAATGGTTTCGGGACTGCTTCCAGTACCACATCAAAGCCCACACCATCGTCATCTACGGTAGCTCAGAAAGCCAAACAACCCAAGAAAGGAACTCTTGCAGCGAGCTTTGCTTCACAGGCGTCCAAACCCAAGAAAGAGGAAACTAAGAAAGTGGAAAAGAAGCAAGAGAAAGTGGAAGAACCAAAACCAAAGAAGAAAGAAGAAACGGTATGTGGGCATTTCCTTTAAATTTGTGCTGTGTTATACAGACTGTACGTTATTTTTTGACATGGTTTGATGGATTTCCTTGGAAGTTCTGTCTGAATGATGTATGTTTTTAACTTTTAGTATCTGTCACACTCATTAAATTACAAGGAATTGAAATAAATGGTTTTTAATAGATCAACTCTTTTCATTGTAATGAATTGGCCATTTTTCTTTGAATTGCCAATATTCATTTATATTCACATGCTTTTTATGGGGATAGAGAGAGAGGGAGAGAGGGCAGAGAAATCTTATACAACGTGTGGTTTCTGATAAGCTGTTAGAGTTGCAAAGAAACATAGCAACTTCTCATTATGCTGACAATCTTATAAAAGGCGAGACAAATATGGATGGCTCATGAAATGTTTAGAAAAAAAGTCATTTACACTATATGCAGTCACTTTGAGGTACCTAAAAATAAACACTGCATTGTTTGATGTGTTTGTATACAGAAACCAAAGCCAAAGGGTATGCTAGCTTTCATGAGTCAAAAGAAAAAGGATCCATTCTCATCTTCTTCGTCGGGACCCGCTGGTGATTCCAAGGAAGATAAGAAAAGACCAGTCAAGGAAGAAAAGGAGGAGGCTGAAACGGAAGAAATTGATGTAGAAAGCTGTAGACAGGANACATGCCAACCATTCCGGATTATGCATCAAATGGACTTTCATAACAACTCAAGTCTTTCATCACAAGTACACATAGTAACTGCTGTCATGTTTTTTCTCACTTTGGTTCAGCTGTTGCATGATTCACATTTCCATTCTGACCTCATGGATATTCCTAAACGGTTGGCATCCCTCGGGCCTGTATTATTCACGATTGCAATGTCTTGCGCAATATTAAGGATGAACGAATCAATTACCTGCATTGTGGCTCGAGTCCGATCTTCACGTTCCTTCCAAAGAGCTTTGAGATCAGGGCAAGACAGAAACATATCACTGCTCATCTCATCCCCCATGTCAAGTCTGCCCCTCCCATCGCCACCAGAGTGCGCTCTTGCACTTTGGCTTCTTGCCGTGGCCATAGCTGTAGCTCAACCAACAAAATCTGTTCAATGACAACAATGAGATCATTAGGAAGTCATGTATGCTGGTGGCATAGCTGTCAAGGTTCACAATTTCGTAAAGATTGTCTCGATAATCGGTTCCATTTCTGATGTCCTGGTTGGAATTTCTTCTTGAAATTCGTGATATCACAAACAAACTGAAATTGTTTAAAAAAATTGTTCATAATTGCAGAAATTGGCCAAATTGCCTCATGCAGTAGATAGAACTTAGTGTGTAAGCTGTACCTATCAAAAAAACATATACTCTTAACATGGGCCTTACCAGTGACCCCTCACATGGAGCATTCAGAATTCACATTTTTCAATGTGAACAGGTACATTATGCAGTATTGCCATGGCATCATGGAGCAGTGGTTCTGACTCTTGCATAGAGGGTCGGCAGATTGTAACTCTCTTGATTTCCTTCTTATCTTCTCCATTCTCTATTCTTTCTCATTATTTTGCTTTTTTTCTTCTGCTCTTACTTTTTTGTCTCTCTTCATATGTTTCTTCCTTTTCCTTCCTAATCTCCCTCTTTCTTCTTCCTTCTTTTTCTTCCTCTTTTACTCCTTAGGTTCTTCCTCTTATTCTTTGTATTCATCACCCTCTTCCGTTCCTTCTCACTTTCACTTTTCATTTCTTTTACATTTCCTTTATTTTCTTTCTGTTCTTCTCTTCCCTATCCTCCCTTCTTTCTCATTCTTTCACCTTTCACCTTCATTCATATTTCTTTCTATTTATCTTCTTCCTTTTCTTCTTTCATTTCCTTCCTCCTCTTTCTTTTTCCCTTATCCGTTCTTTCTTTCTATTTTCTCTTTATTCAGTCTTGTTGTTTTTCTGTTTTTCTCTTCCCCAAAGTCNACGACAACAAAGAAATCACAGGTCAAAGGTGGAAGGTCACAGAGGTCAAGCCAGGCTGACAAGAAGAAAAAGAGAATAGATGTTTCAGATTCAGAATCGGGTATGCATTTTTAAATATTCCTGTATTTTAAAGGATGGATGTTTCTCACACAATAATAATAATAATAACAATATAGATTATTTCTATAGCACTAAAAACAGAGAGTACCATAGCGCTTTAAAATTTAACACAACAAGAAAATCAAATAATTTGATTATTGTGGGAAAAGGTAAGTCTTAAGATGTTTTTTAAACGTACCGGAATTTGAAACTGCCCGTATTGCAAGAGGGATACCGTTCCACAGTTTTGAAGCTGTTACTGAGAAGCACTTTTCAGCTGGTTTGAGTCTACACTTTGGTATAACAAGTTTATGTGTGTCTGATGAAGAGCGGAGGTTTTGAGAAAGATATTCTGGTGACATATTATTCAATACTTTGAAGATATATAGGCATGCTTTAAACAATATGCGTTGCTGTACGGGTAGCCAGTGAAGTTTGCATTGACAAACTTACCTATTTTGCAAAATGAATTTTAAAAATAGAGATGTCTGTAACATAAAGATTTCCAATCAAGATAGATATCTATAGTAATCTTCTGAAAATGGTGTATTATATACAATCAATCTTGCGAACAATTGCAAATCTTTAGTACCTGATATCCTCTAAAGTTAAATTTTAAATTGTCTATTTTTGTAATTTCCTCATCTGGCATTGGTGTAGACATTGATTTCCCGCCGATAATAAATTTTTCAATGTAAATGTTCTTCCTTCCATTATGTGCAGATGATGAAAGACAGAAGAAGAGCGTTGGTCGAAAGCGACGTCGCATCATCCAACAAGTTGATAGTAGTAGCAGTGAAGAGGAAGATGAAGAACAAGAAGATATGGGTGAGTCTAGCAGACGCAAATCTAAGATTTGACAGGGGCTAGGAAATCCAGGGTTTGGAGANGGAGGAGGCTGAAACGGAAGAAATTGATGTAGAAAGCTGTAGACAGGAGACGACAACAAAGAAATCACAGGTCAAAGGTGGAAGGTCACAGAGGTCAAGCCAGACTGAGAAAAAGAAGAAGAGGATAGATGTGTCAGATTCAGAATCAGGTATGCATTTTAAAATGTTCTTGTATTTTAACAATATTATAATAATACTTAAAATTATATAGCGCTTTTCCAGAGGATACAAAGATGTTTCTCACAGCTGTCACACAATATATTGAATTTACAAACCTTTCCCTGCTATTTTACAAAATAAATTTAAAAAATAGAGATGTCTGTAGCATAAAGATCTCCAATCAAGATAGGTATTTCTCGTAATCCTCTCGGAAATCATGTACTAAATACATACAAGCAATCTTGCAAACAATTGCAAATCTTTAGTACCTGATTTCTCCAAGAGTTATGATTAATATCAATCATGCTATTGGTTGGAAATTTTTTATAGATGCTTACCCCATTTCACAGCAAATACAATCACTATGACCTTCTCGAATTTGCATCAATAGAATTTTCAATCTTCTATTTTGTCATTTTCTCATCTGGCATTGGTGTAGGCATCAATTTCTCGCCGATAATCAATCGATTTTTTAATTTAAATTTTCTTCCCTCCATTATATGCAGATGATGAAAGACAGAAGAAGAGTGTTGGTCGTAAGCGACGTCGCATCATCCAACAAGTTGATAGTAGTAGCAGTGAAGAGGAGGATGAGGAACAAGAAGATATGGGTGAGTCTAGCAGACGCAGATCTAGGTTTTGGAGGGGTTATGGTATAAATTGTGATGCTTTTTACACATCCAAGGTTTAGAAGTGTTAGGCATGTATGCTCAGTGGGGGAGGGGGGGGTGGGAGGGTCGTAAGCAGCGTCACATTATCCAGCAAGTTAATAGTAGTAGCAGTGAAGAGGAGATATGAAGAACAAGAAGAGATCTAGGGTTGAAGAGGTTAGGCATGTGTGCACCTTTGGGAGACCTATAGGGACCCAGACCACCAGGTTCAGGGATAGGGGTTGCACAAAATTTTAGGTAGAGGGGGTGCAAAAATTCTGATGGGGCACAAAATTTTTTATCTTTATTTTTTTAACTTTTTATTCTCTTTTATCTTGTCATTTTAGGTGACATAAAATTCATTAGCGCTCTTCAATTTGTATGTGATCTCGGCAGGTTACTGAAAGTCATGTATGAAATTTCAAATACTCTACGCAGTTGAATACTCCATCTTCAATTTGAAAATTGATATACACATTAAGAAAATGGAGCAGAATCAATGCAGGTTTGAAGATAGTTATTATCAAAACTTGATTTTAATTTTTCAATCTTTTTATGTCCTGGTCGATGGAAATGATTTTCAAAAATCAAATTGGAATCTGCAAAATTCATGTGTCTCATAAGTGTGACTTTTCTTTAAATATCACATATTCTAAAAAAGTTTCTATTATATAAACATCAAATACAGTTTGTTCATGCTTTGAAATGATTATCATTCTTTTTAGATGATAGTCCCATTCCACCGACTCCGCCCCCTGTTGCTCGGCCCCTCCAATCAGATGACGAGGATGAAGCCACGCCCCCATCAAAGAGTCAATCGGAAGAGAGATCATCGACGGGGAAGAGGAGAATAAGGAAGCGGGTTCTGAAGAGTAAGGTGACTGTGGACGAAGATGGCTGTATGGGTAAGGATTATTTTCATTCATTTAAGAGAACCTCATGATTTAACGAAATAGATTTTTAATAGAATGAAATGAAATACAGTCTGAAAGCCCAGGCACTCCAAACACGGTACGGCATTACGGCACGGTATTTACGCGATTTCTCCCTTGTGATTGGCCAATTGTGAAGCATCCTTTGCACGGAGGAGCGCGCTGACCAATTGCAACCAAGATTGCGCGTAAATACTGTGCCGTTGTGCCGTGCCGTGTTTGGTGTGCCCGGGCCTTAACCGTGTTGTAACAAGGTCATTGGGACCAGAGAAATTTCTTCTTTATATTGAAACCTTGTTATATCAGGGTCAAAATACAATGAAATACAAAGAGATGGGACCAGGAAAATTACCTTCTTATAACTAGAGCTTGTTATATCAGTGCTCTTTTTCTTCCGAGGTTAAGAATTAAATGAAATACAGTCCAACCTCGTTATCAGAAGACTGATGTAACAAGGTGATTTTCTAGGTTCTATGTTTTAAGATTCTTTTGCAGTTTAGCCCTGATATATCGTGGTTTCAATATAAAGAGATAATTCAGTTGGTCTGAAGAAAATTTCTATAATGTTAGTTTTTATGTTTATTTAAAATGTGCCATTACTTTGTATTTATGTGTACTTTATTTTTAACATGGCGAATAAAGATACAGTGATGATATACAGTGATAGAGAATCTCATGCTCTAATAAAGGAGTTTTTAATGGAATGAAATGAAAGACAGTCCAACCTCATTATAAAGAATGCTTATAACAAACAAGGTAATTTTTCTGATTCCATGCCATTGTTTTCTACTGTACATTTGTACTGATGTAAAAGGTTGCAATGTAAAGAAAAAAATTGTGTAAAGAAATGTCACAAAATTTTTGAGGGTTACTTTTGGAGGTGTTATCTGGTCCAAGCTTTTTTTACAATTTTTTAAACAATATTCCTGCTATAGCAATTTAAATAGGTAATTTTTGTGATTTTAAGCACCTGATTATATAGAGTTTTCACAATATGTTTTAATCACAGTTACAGAGAAAGTCTGGGAAAGCGAGTCTACAGAAGCGAGCGAGGACGAGGCCCCTCCCCCGGTACCGAAGACTAAACCAAAGCCAAAGAAAGAAGATGTCGATTCTGATGAGGAGGAGGAGAAGAAAGGAAAGAAAGGGAAGGGAAAGAAGACGTCGCCCCCAAGCAGTTCAGGAAAACAATCCTCATTGATGAGCTTCTTCAAGAAGAAATGAAGAAATGGACGATTTAATTTTATCAATTTTTTGGACACATGAGAACTTTTAAGGTTTACAAGAGATTCATGGTGGTGAATAATAAGTTGTCTCTCGATGTGCAAATGTAGAACTTGGATAGAATGATGTTTCAGCTGCTGTCCACTGCTAGCCTTCATCAGACTATGATGAGCTGAAACCACACTGCGCAGAGAACTTTTGTTATGAGTGGAGTATCAAGTGAATGAATTTTGAACAGGTTCTATCATGAAAACAAGGATTTGCCAATGTGGCGGGGGTGGCAACAATTTGTTACCACTGCTTGGCAGACAAGCAAAAAAAAGGGTTGTCACAACCCTCTGCCCCCTCCATTCACAGAGGAGGGGGGGGGGCAGCAGAAGTAGAGACATCCCAATTATGTCTAATGCAGTGCCGAAAGAGGGACTTTGCTCACCTTGCTCTCCCGCCCCTAAATTTTATTTAATTACATGTATGTATCTTTTGCAAAGATCTTATAATTGCAAATTATAGGCTTACATAGATCTATGATCTAGGCGTTTGCACAAATAAATTTGTGATTGCATTCTTCTATTATTGATAATACAGTAGAGGAAAAAAAAAAGGCTTATCAAATGCATTCATAACATGAAAATTTCCCTTTTCCCTGCCTGTTTTTACCTTTCTAAGATAATTTCAAAGGGTTTATCATAATTTAGTCACGTCAAGAGTTGCCTATAACATCTAGAAAATTCTGGATAGTGTCCGTATTATACAGTGGAAACCTGGAATTATAAGAGTTCTTGCAGTATTCCTGATATTATTAAGAGCTCTTTTGAATTCATATATTTTTACCCCTGATATAATAAGATATCTGTTAGCTGTATAACAAGGTACAGTCCAACATCATTATAAAGAGCGCTGATATAACGGGATCTCGTTATAACAAGGTCATTTTTCCCCAGCCCCATCTCTGTATTTTATTGTATTTTGGCCCTGATATAACAAAGTTTTGAAATAAAGAGATAATGTCCCAAGCACTTTGTTATACTGAGTTGCCATTGTACACTAAATCTTTTTTTGCCTGCCCAAATCTCTTGTCCAGAAATGTGCCTTGACAAGAGAGGTTTGTCCAGGTTTGGATTTCATGAAGCTGTTCGGAGAGTATGAACCAGTCTGCACATAACTGGTGATCATTTCATGCAGCAGATTAACCCATTTTGTTACTGATGTAGCACCCAAGAAAGGGTTGCCATCATCCGTAGAGTCATGCATTACTCTACAGTTTTATGAAACACAACTCTGGACTGACCATTTATTGTGACCATTATATAAATGAATACAGTGGCAGTTTAGTATAACATGGCCTGGTGACCTTCAAAGTTATCTTATGGCAGGAATTCTTTATCAGGTTTTACACACCATAGAATATTTAGTGGTGCGGTATGCTACTGTAAAGTGGAAACCTTATACAGTCCAACCTCGGTATAAAGAGCACTGATATAACGAGATCTTGTTATAACAAGATAGTTTTCCTTGTCTTATCTCTTTGTATTTTTTTTGTTGTATTTTGGCCCTGATATAACAAGGTTTCGATATAAAGAGATAAGTTCTCTGGTCCCAAGGACCTTGTTATAACGAGGTTGGACTGTATAGTAATCTGATATAACAATATTCCCGACATCAAGAGGTAAAAATCCGGTCCCAGCCCTTTACAACTTATTAATTTTTTTATTTAACCGTGGATCCAAGTAGATTATAACAATATATTTTGATGGTCCTCAGTACCTTGATATTTTGAATTTCACTGTAAAGAATCTGTGATCTGATTCACATGTAATGTTGCTCAAAATCAACTGCAAATTTGCAAAATGTAACACGCATTTTCATTCGCGCATAGTATGCGCATGTAAGATGATGCACATGAAACAATGATTTAGATTGGCACGTACCAATCAGCTGCAACTTGCGATCAATTGCAACTTTTGAATAACACCCCTTGTGACTGTAAAACGGGGATTCCGGGGTAAAGAGGGACAAAAAATAAATTTTATTTAGATCTCCTTATATCATATTTGCTTCCATTTTTTGTTAATTTTTCATGAATATTGAAGAATTAGAATGATTCACTTCATTGAAAAAAAATCTATAGGTCTTCATCTAAATTTGTCCCTATTCACCTTGCATTCCCATTTGTCCCATTTTACGGTACTTAGTACTATTAAAGTTTCCACTTTAGCAATTAATATTTTTGGTATATTCTTTATCACTATATGGTCATGTGGACTATCTGTGTAAACCTTGAAACAATGTAGGAATTTGTACAAATAAAATTTAAATATTTTGATGTTGATGTTTTGATGTCTTGTTATTTGAATGGATAAAAAAAATAGCCTCTGATTATCTGGTTTGTAAAGCACTCTTTAATGACTGAACATGATTACCAAATAAATGGCAATTCTATAATTCCTTCAAAAATACATTTGATATAAACTGTAATGAATAATCATAAATTTGCATTTTCCAAGAACAATTTTCAAATTTCAAAACAAATAAATTATCAAAATCCACAAATAGAAATAAGTGTCTGAAAGACTACACAGGAACCCAATGGATACACAAGAAAAATGAAATGAACAAACTGTAAATTTCAGCAAAATGTAACTTTTAATGGGGATTCCTCGAGTCTACAACTTTGACAAGATATGTGATGTCAGGGCAAACAACTCTCCATTTACTCTGCATGACAAATTTTGTATTTTTTTCAGTTAAGCATACCCTTATTTTGGAAGGAATGACGAATCCATATTCTAAATTAAATGTTATCCCATTTTTTAACAATTCAAAGTCATTGGGGAGTTGTACACTAGTTTATGTACATTACAGACTCTATCAGTGTTGCCAACTTAATGATCCTAATCAGGGCTATTATCTGTGATGTGTGTGACAAAAGTATTGTCTTCTTCGTGCATGTGCAATTTTGAGGTCAGGGACATTGCCTTTTCTTTATATTTTTCTCTATATTCACAAAGACTTGGTCAATGGTTTGAGAATGAGATGTGACTCATCATGCCTCATCATCACATCACAAATCAATGGACATGGATTTTGCGCGACACGTGTGTGAAGTAATTGTCACACACATCAAACAAAATTCCTGCCCATTAATCTAAGGCATGATTGTAAGCCATGATTAGTCAGAGCTCATTTTTTTTAAAGGTAATAAAGAACTCTTCATGAATCTTGAGAAAAGTGCAACAAAAATGAAATGGTTCCTCCCTCAAAGTGAGTTATTTGCCAAAAAGTTCAGGTTTTTTTTATCGCACCTATCACAGATACCACCTAGGGATACTGCTAAAATTTTGAAAATTCAAAACTCCCCTCCCGTTTTTAAGTATTTTATTCTCAATTTTTTACTTGCCTGGCTTCTGTCCTTTGAGCTTGGTCTGTAAAGTCAAGTATGGGGTACTCTTCAGCTTTCTGCAAAAGTGTATACTCTTATTATTTATGAATTTCTGCGTTTCCCAAGATCCAAGAATTTTTCAGGTCTCGGTTACCACAGTAAAAATGGGTCTCTTTAATGAACTGAGATTATGGACCTTGAGTGTTTTCATATCATAATCCAATGGTTTTCTGACCTCTGTCCCCTTTGCTATGTCAAATGTAACCTTTGATGATCAAGAGCCTTGTCCCTTTGCATTTTCCTTATTACTAGTTAAATCTTTAGCTCTTCATAGATTAAACACAATAAAACAAGTTCTTTTAGTAAAGTTGGAGGACTTTGAGCGTTTTCCTCTCATTCTGTGATTGTTCTGTGACTTCTGTTCTCTGCGTTTGCTGTGCAAAATGTACTCTGAGAAGATCCAGAGCCTTTTTGGATCTCTTATGCTCCGACTGTTCCTTGCTCAGCTCTGCCCTGCATTCCCCAAGCTCCTGATAAAGCCT
>BQKZ01008299.1:0-16205 GCA_036244855.1 Temnopleurus reevesii | reverse complement strand
CCCCCCCTCTCTCTCTCCCCTCTCTCTCTCTCTCCCTCCATCCCTATCTATCTCTCTCCCCTTTCCTCTCAGCTTCACTAAATCTACTTCCCCTTTTGTGAATCGTATATGTTTTGTCCTATCCTAAAAGATCATTTACCTTGTCCTGTGGTTGTAGACCGGCGTCAGGAAAGAAATACAATATCCCAAGACTTTCTAGTAAGTTTGCATTGGACCCCGTGCATCCAGCATCAAATATGAAAATCTATGAGATGTAACCATTTTATATCATTTTGTATATGTAACTTTTAACATTCGTAGGGATATTTCGAATTAGATGGCCCCTATCTATGACGTGTGTGACAAAAAATAAGATATTTGTACAAAATATTATATTGACGGAGGAAGCCTGGCATTTTGTAGATTCTGTTCAGTATTCATGAAGCCGGTTTAACAGCTTTGCGTTTTTAGCCAGCATCAGCCCAATATTTTTGAAAAATAAAAAGGCTCCCGAGCGCACAATGTACGTTGATCAGACGGTGGACTGACGTTCGGTCTGCGCTCCAGGAGCGTACGCCCAAACTCATCTGACCTGCGTCTTTACGCATCCGGTGAGCATTTTTAATTTTCACAAATGCTGTGCCAACGCACGCTAGAAACGCAAACATGGCAAAGGTGTGAGTCGGTCTTATGAATAGCAACACATGGCCTTCATCGCTCGTCATTTCGTCACAGATGATAACATTGAACGTCGATTTTGCGTGCTGTGTGTGATTTCACACATCCATATTGTGCTGCACTGAACCCAGGTGAGGCGAATCGGTACCGGTAGAAAGAAATTCCTTGAATGCAATGGGCACCAGAACGCACAGCAACAATTAGTGTTAAGCGCTATATAAGTTGTGTATATTATTATATTATTGTTATTCATTATTATATTATTGTTATTACAATAAAGTAAAATTCATGTCTATTGATCCGTGACGTGATGATGAAAACAAATGAACGTTGATGAGTCATAACTCATTTGGGAGGCAAGATCTGACACTTAAAGAATATTGAGAAACCTTTTGATGAAATTCGACCTATTTGACCAGTCATGTCACAGATAATTTCCTTAAAGCCAAGTTTAATATTTTGTGCCCACATAGTTAAGAAAAATAGCCTTCAGATTATAAAGACTACCCCCCCCCCCAAAAAAAATAAATACAAATAAAAAATGATACTAAAGCCCAGTCAAAAATAGTCGATGACGGCCCTCTCAGATTGCACATTTCCTTGTATATTTTTTTTGTAAAACAACTAAACTAACAAACAAACAAACAAACAAACAGGGGTTTTGTGAGATCACCACCCATTTTGGTTTGCTAGTCCGCCTGTGAAACATATAATATTACTTTGAGATGACCATACACATGCGCTTACTTCTTTCATACACAAGTATGCCTTTAGTATTGGTTTGTCAATTTTTCAATGTCCAATATTTGACCACTCGATATCGTCAGATTCTCATCGAATTATGCCTATCAATCATATAGGTGTATACTCTGAGGGACCGCCTGATTATTTACTAATTCGTATATCATACAAATGTACTCCGTTCATACACAAGTACCCCTTTGGTATTGGTCAATCCATTTTCAATGTCCAATGTTTTGACCACTCGATATGGTCAGATTCTTATCGCATTATGCCTATCAATCATATAATTGTATATACTCTGAGGGACCGCCTGATTATTTACTAATTCGTATATCATACAAATGTACTCCGTTCATACACAAGTACCCCTTTAGTATTGGTCAATCAATTTTCAATGTACAATATTTTATCAATGGATATCGTCAGATTCTTATCGCATTATGCCTATCAATCATATAATAATGATAATGATAATTTAAACACGCCATCTCTCTAGTCACCTATTCAGAGGCGCGAGACAAATTATATAATATTATTACCCGGCCATAGCATAGCTGCCAAGTGGGCGCTTCTGCATTCAGAAGAATAAATTCCTGCCGGTACCCATTCACCTCACCTTGGTTGAGTGCAGCACACTATGGGTAAATTTCTTGCTGAAAAAAATTAACGCCCTGGGAGAGATTCGAACCACCGACCCTCTCGTTAAGAGGCGAGAGTCCGAACCACTACACCACGACGCTTGTATATACTCTGGGGGACCTCCTGATTATTTATTAATTCGTATATCATACAAATGTATTACGTTCATACACAAGTACCCCTTTGGTATTGGTCAATCAATTTTCAATGTCCAATGTTTTGACCACTCGATATGGTCAGATTCTTATCGCATTATACCTATCAATCATATACGTGTATACTCTGAGGGACCTCCTGATTATTTACTAATTCGTATATCATACAAATGTACTCCGTTCATACACAAGTACCTCTTTGGTATTGGTCAATCAATGTTCAATGTCCAATGTTTTGACCACTCGATATGGTCAGATTATTATTGAATTATGCCTCGCAATCGTAACCATGTGCTCGTGAGGGAACTACTGATTATCTCGTATATCATACAAATGTACTCCGTTCATACACAATTACCCCTTTGGTATTGGTCAATCAATTTTCAATGTCCAATGTTTTGACCACTCGATATGCTCAGATCCTTACTGAATTATCCCCATTAATCATATAATTGTGCTCTGAGGGACCTCCTGATTATCTATTGTTTCGTTATACCAAGGACCCTTTTTCAGATGGACGATTAATGCCATTGTTCCTTGGATGTCATGATAGTCACCGGCGCCTGATTATGCATGCATTTTGATGAGAACATTAAGATGATTAACAATTAAAGCACTGACGTGCATTTTTTCATTGACAAAGGAACATTTTACCCTGTCTTGGTATTTGTTTGCTGATGTCCTGTTTTAGACTATAACTTTCAATGAACATCCTTCAGATTTGGAGCAGCAAGATTGCGAAGCAGACGATTTTATGATATAAAATATGCTTTTATCTTATCCGGAAAATCCCGGACATACATGATGACCTCAATGACGTCAAGGGACTTTTGACCAATACATGCTATGTATCTTGCCTCTCTGGAAAAGTATGAGGAATTCTTCAATAGTTGGATCATAAGTGATAGTCATTCAATCACTATTCAGCCTTATTTTCAATATATATCTACCCTTTCCAAAATAAAACACATGGAGCTAAAGTAGTCCGTCGTAAATAAGAACTGCACATTGGTTTTTCAGGATTTAATTGATTTATTGCCTTCTGCGCACACGATTTGTTCAATTTCAATATGTGAAAACAGACTTCTTTTTTCTCCTTTCATCCTGATCGGCGGTGACCATCATGACATCAAAGTAGAAAAATATTAAAAGAATGTTATTCAGATGACAATGAAAGTCACACAATAGCGATCCCATTACGTAACAGATAACTGTCCATTGTCGAAAGTCCTTGGTTATACCATGCACATAAATGTAATTCATTCTTTACACAGGCATCCCTTTTGTATTGGTCAGTCAATTTTCAATGTCCAATATTTGGCTATTGAATATGGCCAGATTCTTATTGAATTATACCTCGAAATCGTATACTTATGCCCTGAGGGAGCGCCTGGTTATCTATAGTTTTGTTATCATACACATACATGTAATATATTCATACACAAGTATCCCTTTTGTAGTGGTCAGTCAAATTTTCAATGTCCAATATCTGACCACTCGATATGGTCAGATTAATATTAAATTATGCCTCGTAATTTTATACTTGTGTTCCGAAGGGAGCTCCTGATTATTTACTAATTCTGGAGCCAATTGCACGAAATGATCTGAGCTATCCTCTTCTTGCCAAAACGTCTTATCTTCTTGTGCCACCCTTTTAACATAGACATAAACATTAATATGTCTATGTTATGATGGTGGTACAAGAAGTTAGGACGTCTGAGCAAGAATATGAAAGCTTAGAACATTTCGTGCAATTGGCCCCTGAATATTTACTTATCCGTTTTTTATTTTGTATCACTTTATTGACATAAAGGAATACGTTATAAAGAACATTGAGCAATACATCAAACATGACAGAAATATACAAAAATACAGAAAAAATAGAATCTGTCCAGGGCAAAGCGTATAACTGCAAAGACAGGACAATAAAACAAGATACATATAATTATTTACTTATCCGTATATTTGCATCATCTAGAATACAGATATTCCATCTCTTCAAACTGTTTCTGTTTCAGAGGGGCTACACATTACACATCAGCGTATACAAAAAAAGGTGTACTCTTGAGGGGGNCATGCATTAAAGTGTAAAAACATAAAAAACAACATGTGGGGATAGCTCGGAAACTTGACCTGATTGAGCAAAACCAACGTGATTTTTGGATTCAGCACCTCGGATTCACTCTAAATCAGCAAAGAAATCGCAGACAACTTTTTTGCTGTTGACCAGTGTTATTTACGAATTCGTATATCATACAAATGTACTCCGTTCATACACAAGTATGCCTTTGGTATTGGTCAATCAATTTTCAATGTCCAATGTTTTGACCACTCGATATCGTCAGATTCTCATCGAATTATGCCTATCAATCATATACGTGTATACTCTTAGGGACCTCCTGATTATTTACTAAATCGTATATCTTAATGTATTACGTTCATACACAATTTGGTATTGGTCAATCAATTTTCAATGTCCAATGTTTTGACCACTCGATATGCTCAGATAATTGCTGTATTATGCCCATCAATTATTAATTGTCCTCTGAGGGACCTCCTGATTATATATTGTTTCGTTATACCAAGGACCCTTTTTCGGATGGACGATTAATGCCATTGTTCCTTGGATGTCATGATAGTCACCGGCGCCTGCTTATGCATGCATTTTTATGAGAACATCCAGATGATTAAAAATTAAAGCACTTATGTGCATTTTTTCATTGACAAAGGAACATTTTGCCCTGCCTTGGTATTTGTTTGCTGATGTCCTGTTTTAGACTATAATCTTCAATGAACATCCTTCAGATTTGTAGCAGCAAGATTGCGAAGCAGACGATTTTATGATATAAAATATGCTTTTATCTTATCCGGAAAATCCCGGACACACATGATGACCTCAATAACGTCAAGAGACTTATGACCAATACATGCTATGTATCTTACATCTCTGGAAAAGTATGAGGAATTCTGCAAAAATTGGATCATAAGTAATAGCCATTCAATCACTATTCAGCCTTATTATTAATATATATCTACCCTTTCCAAAATAAAACACATGGAACTAAAGTAGTCCGTCGTAAATACGAACTGCACATTGGTTTTTCAGGATTTAATTGATTTATTGCCTTCTGCGCACACGATTTGCTCAATTTCAATATGTGAAAACAGACTTCTTGTTTCTCCCTACATCCTGATCGGCGGTGACCATCATGACATTAAAGTAGAAAAATATTAAAAGAATGTTATTCAGATGACAATGGAAGTCACACGCTAGCGATCCCATTACCATGATTACGTAACAGATAACTGTCCATTGTACCATGCACATATATGTAATTCATTCGTACACAGCCATCCCTTTTGTATTGGTCAGCCAATTTTCAATGTCCAATATTTGACTACTGAATATGGTCAGATTAATATTGAATTATGCCTCGTAATCGTATACTTGTGTTCCGAAGGGAGCTCCTGATTATTTACTAATTCTGATCTGAGCTATCCTCCTCTTGCCAAAACATCTTAAATTCTTGTGCCACCCTCTTAACATAGACTCAAACATTAATACGTCTATGTTATGAGTGTGGCACAAGAAGTCAGAACGTCTGAGCCAGAATATGATAGCCAAAACCATTTCGTGCAACTGGCCTCTGATTATTTACTGATTCGTATATTTGTATCATCTAGAATACAGATATTCCATTTCTTCATATTGTTTCTGTTTCAGAGAAGCTACGGTATACACAATACACCATCGACCATGGGGGTATTATTGCTGGTTTTTCTTTAATGATTATTCTTAATCATCTTTCGCTATCCGCTACACATGAAATTTAATGTGTGTTCTTTTCTCATTTACCAGTAGGAAAAACAACTTATGGGGTGGGTTATTATATATTAACCAGAGGGTCGCGATTCGAGTACCTTCCATGGTGCTAATTTCCTTCAGCCTTGTACTGCACTCAACCCAGGTGAAGTAAATGGGTACCTGGCAGGAATGTATTCCTTGATATGTATTGGCTCCGAATAATAAAGTCAGAGTAAAAATAGAGCAAAATGACCGGGAGTACTTGGCGGAGTTGATACGTGCGCTATATAAATATAGCGTGCATCCACTGGTATTATTATTTGTTTAACTTAATTCAGGGAGGGTAATTGCATTTTCTTGTAACTAGCACTCAAACGTACGTTACGATTGCCGTGGTCACACTAATACGTACTATTCAAGTGATACAAAATCAGGAAGAAGAAAAGTATAAATATATATATTTTTTTTTATCCCTCCTCGATTTCGACAAAAGGTATTCATGAACTGAAACAAATAAATTAAGTTAGGTAAACCCAGAGGGACGTTGATGATATTAGTTGAGTATACATTTCTAATAAACGACCATGACAAAACTAGCCGACGTACAAGGCCTAATGGCTTAAATCCAATGCCGTGACATTCTAAATGAAATCAGTGGAATCCATGATAACAATGGTATCTTCTTTTGAGTGCCCTTCTTAAGAATAGTCACAATCTGTAGCCAATTGTCCTTAATGGTTTGGTTAACATACAGTCCTCACAGTAATTCGTTTATAAATAATGCCCCGGTCACATAGGACCCCGCGGAAGCAACACGATTCACCCCGACTCTTTGTTAATTCACAGTTAACTGCCTCAGAACAACGAGTCGGGGTGAATCGTGTTGCTTTCGGGGTCCTTTGTGACCGGGACTTGACCAACTTTTGAGTATTTCTTAACCAACCGGAGGAAATTTAGATGCAACGTAATCTTGGTTTGGGGAATAATGGCGCTTCAGGTATATTTTGATTACTCTGAGAGCTGCAGTATCATATATTCACATTAAACATTTTTTTCAATAACAAATTAGAGTATGTTCAACTGTTCGAAGTTTGTCTGAATAAAATCGACCCAGAAATGGGTTCATTATCGCAAAATTGAAATAACGCCGTGAGTCGTTTTCTTCATTCGCACACCACCCCACTTGCAAAGTAAATTGGAATTCACAATTCACATACATAATACAGGAAGCCCTATTCATTTCAACCCAATGAAATAAATAAAGCGATTGGTACAATCCTCCACAGTCTTGAAAATCATCCTTAATATATAGCCAGAGTAAGGGGGTGTTGTTCAAAAGTTGCAATTGATCGAAAATTGCAGTTGATCGGAACATGCCAATCAAAATCATTGTCTCTTGCGCGTCTTGTTAAATGCGCATACCTTGCGCGAATGAAAATGCGCGTTACAATTTGCAAATTTGCAGTTGATTTCGAACAACACCCCATAAATGTTGCATATTTCATGTGAAAGAAATCAGAAACGTGTCCAATTCCGCTGTTATGAATTATCCTGATTATAGATTAATCCAGGTGCGTAAAGTATGCGACATTAACTTGTAACATTGCTTCAAACCGGTATGTTTATTTTGTAATGTTCATTTCAAACAAGAAATGAGGCAATACTTTGTGTGTGTCTTTTGTTTGCTACTCCGCTTGCAGGCATAAAGGAAGAAAAAGATGGTTCATTAGGATGAACATCTTGTAATAGTGAAAATTTTCATCCATAATCACCCCCCCCCCTTCTTATAAAAAAAAGGGGGGTAAGTGATAGACTATAGGCAAACATTCGTCATGTTCATTTAAATTGTTATCGAAATACAACTAAGGCGAAAATCATTTACGCGTATTTTATATTTAAGAATAATGTTTCCATTTGAACACCCCTCCCTCTCCCATCAAAATCAGCTTAGTCTTTTATTTCCCTCGGGCAAATGGTAAGTAACTCCAATTTATTTCGTTCAAATAAACAAGTTTTTAATCAAATTGTCGTAAACAGTTTAAAGTAGATATTAGACGAAATCTGTGGCAGGTGAAAGCTTATAGCGATTAGGTCATACTTGTAAGCATATCAATTATTTAACCCGATATGCCTTGGAGAGAATTTTAGAAGAAAATATTTTGTTTCGTTATACTTTTATACTTGAACACATGCACATTGCAAGTAGCCAGCAGTAGTAGGGGAATTTCTGCAAATTGTTTTCTGGAAAAGTATTTTGTAAATTGTGCTTCTCATGTAAATGCATATAGATTATACTTTTGTGTATTAACTTTTGCAGGCTCCCTTGTAGAGCAGGCCTACTCGGCTTGAAAGGGACTACCCTGGTTTTTAAATAAGACAATAATTAAATGAATAAGAATAAATAAATTCAATTTCAAACAAGTTAACCAAACAGATTTTGGAGCATTTGAGTTTAATTTCAATGGAAATCATAATTTTTTATTATCGACACAGATCGATGAAAAATTGAAAACTGATACAAGTCTAATGCTACTTCAAGGTCAATACAGTGTAAAAACAATTAATGAAATAACGATTCGAGGAGTATTATAAGAATAAAAATAAATTAATGAAAGGGCTGTTGTTCTTGTTGAGGTTTAGGGACGTTTATCAATCCTACTGGATTATCTACGCAAAAAGACACCCATTTTTTATTTGATATTTGCATGTAGGAGTTAATAGATCAGGAAACTTTACATGCATGATTCTTATGGGTTTCCAGGATATTTTGTACGATGGGGGGGGGGGGGGCTAAAAACATTATCACGTGTTTAAAAAAAAGGTGTTGCATGATTCTTTTTGTTAAGACCGACTCACACCCTAGCGGTTTTAGCCTGCGTCGGCCCAGCGTTTTTTTTTAATTAATTACGCAGGTCGTATGGTCCACCGACGCTCGGTGTAAGCTTTATGAGCGCTAGCCTAACGTCAGTCCACCGTCTGATCAGCATATATATGCTGTGCGTCCAGGGAGCGTTTTTCAAAAAAAAAATGCTCGGCCGACACAGGCTAAAAACAAAAAGATTTGAGCAGGCCTTAAGGAATTTCCAAGAAAAAGAACCTTTAAATCTCGAGGCAAAACAAGCTGCTATTCATATATTATTACATATTACATATTTAATATTTGATGTACAGCGCCTTGAGCGTCATTACTGACGGACCTGTGCGCTTCAAAAAGAAACCACCATTATTATTTATTACATCTGCATTATTTTCTCTTTTTTATTACAATATACTCCTTAGGATATTTCACATTGGTTGCGCTTTTGTACCTTATACATGTAAGTCATTTTACCCAATGAGAAGAATAACAACAATAATAAGATTGTCTCGTGTTTTTCCAAGTATGATTGGCATAAAAACAAAATGTTTTCTGTTTCCTTTTCGTCACGTTTAACCTCAGAAAGATCTACTTCACTTCAGGGTATGAATATGACTGATGAGATGATAATGGAATTATTAATGCGTGGATTGACCTCGAAACGTCTATAATAATAGAAATTGACTATCTGCCTCATATTCATTAAAAAATATCATACGTGCATGTATTGCAAGAGGCATAATAAAGATGTTCAAATTATTTAATTGCATTGTTCATATTCTTCGTCTGTTGGAAGTAGTTCCCGATAAACAATACTTCGTTTTCTGAGGTGTTATGTTGTTGTACAAAATGATCTGGGTCGTATAATTACAATTAGATGTTCATGGCACGCGAAATAATGTGTGACCTTTTTGTATCTTATTCCTTTGTAATTTTTTCCTCAACATTTCCATAATAATAATTACGATTGTGAAAATGGGGAAAATATTTGAACGTGATCATAACAACTTTTACAATAATTTTGACATGCTAATACATTAACTTCTTTAAAAACTTCGGAACTACTTTTAAACATTATTTTCTCCATCTTGATTCATCCCCATCATCCTCTCGCTAAATTTTAAATTTTGTCATAAATGGCCAGTAAGATAACGACTTCCACAATAAGTTTGACATGCTAATATATTTACTAGGCTAAATATCTTCGGAACTATACTTTGAATTATTATTTTCTTTATCTCCATTTCATCCTCACGCCAAGATTTGGAGTGTGTAATAAATGGCCATTAACTGATTAAGGTAACAACTTTTATATTAATTTGTATATGCTAATATATTTACTAGGCGAAATATCTTCGGAACTATACTTTGACAGATTATTTTCTTTATCTCCATTCCAACATGTCCAACCTCACGCCAAGATTTCGAGTTTGTCATAAATGGCCATTAAGGTAACAACTTTTACATTAATTTTGACACACTAATACATTTGCTAGGTAGATTATTTTTGGAATTACTTTGAAAAAGTATTTTCTTCATCTCCCTTCTTATCCTCACGCTAAATTGTAAATTTGTCATAAATGGCCATTAAGGTATAACAACTTTTACAATAATTTTGACACACTAATACATTTACTAGGTAGATTATTTTTGGAATTACTTTCAAATTGAAAAATTCTTTTATACATCTCTATTCCATCCTCACGCCAAATTTTGAGTTTGTCACAAATGGCCATTAAGGTAACAACTTTTACATTAATTTTTATATGCTATTACATTGACTAGTTGAAATATCTTCACTACTTTAATTACTTTGGAACATTATTTTCTTCATCCCCAGCTACATCCTCCCTTTCCATGCTAAATTGTCAATTTTGTCATAAATTGCCCTTAAAGGGCTGATCCAGAGATGTGCCGGGGATCTAGTCACCCGCTGGTGCCTTAAACCCACAGGCCCGTATTCCGATAGCAAGGTTTAAGTTAACCCTGGTCTAAATCTGTGGTTTAAGTATGGGTAGCCAAAAGTGCCAAAATTTCATTTACGATGAATAATTTGTATGTTAACTGCTCTCTTCTCCCATACTCTAATAATGAAGAAAACTATTGAAGTTTTTATTTCGAGACAGTTTTAAATAATATGAGTGCCAAATGTGCTGGTAAATTAAACATCGACTATTATAGATTCAAGCCTCTTTTGGCTCTCCATATTTAAACCACAGATTTAGATCAGGGTTAACTTAAACCTCGCTATCGGAATACGGGCCATAGACTACTGAATTGACGTAGACTTTGTGCAGAGAAAACCAGATTCCAGCAGTCATTGAGTTAATGGCTTATGTGTCTGTTCAGACAATCTACTACCCTTGTCTGGAGCCCCCAGTTTAAGTGAATACTCTCTCTTTTCCATGTGTGTTTCTTTCAGCAAGAAATTCATCCACACTGGGCTGCACTCAACCCAGGTGAAAGAGGGTACCTGGCAGGAATGTATTCCTTGGAATGCTTGAGCGCCTATAATAGGCTTGCTCGGCAGTTATATAGCCAGGGTAATAATATGATATGCAGTATCAAGCGCAGTAGAATATATGCATATAATCATTGCGCTACATAAATGGACATATTATTATTATTATTATTATTATTATTATTATTATTATTATTATTATTATTATTATTATTATTATTATTATTATTATTATTATTATTAGCAAGCAAGCTAAAACCTCGGCTAACACCAAGCTACAACCTCCCCCTCCTATTGATGAACCTTAATTGAGTCTTCCCTTGACTTAGTTTTTCTTTTTAATCAAATCAAGATAACCAACATCCTACGTGCCTTAACGTCAGAAATCTAATCAAGATGTTCAGCATCATTTAATTGTATTACTACTATTCTTCTCTTGGGTAAATTTCCCAGATATACACTTCTTCATATTTTTCTGGGATGCTGCAGGAACCAATATAGGTCGCTTAATGATTATGATTATAAGAGGCATATGACACGTAATGTTTCTATCATGAGACAATTCTAATTTGTTTGTTTGTAAATTCATTTTTCATATTTTTGTTATCATACTAATTAAGCATGTCTTCATCAATAATGTAAGCAGATGACACGAATTTATCTTTTAAAGGATGGATAGGCCTCTAGTTATGTAAAGATGAAAACACAGAGCTTGAACAAAGCTGTAACAAACTGGATCAAGGCAAAGTAAGCTATTACATCTAGAAAAAAAAGACATCTTCGTGTTTCACAGCACAACACTTTCAAATCTCCGCAATCCACACTCAGAATGCAAAACCATGTGGTTCAATTTCCATTAAAATGGTGCATTATTACATTCAAGAAGGTGCTTCCAGTTTTGCATTTAATATTGCATATTTATTCCTATGTGCGCAATATCACACGTGCATTTATTATCAGTAATCCAAGCAAAAGGTGCCGTGGAGGCGCCGCGGTGTAGTGGTCCTGACTCTCGCCTTTCAACTAGAGGGTCGTAGGTTCGAATCCTACCAATGGCGTCAATTTCCTTCGGCAAGAAATTCATCAACATTGTGCTGCACTCAACCAAGGTGAGGTGAATAGGTACCTGGCAGGAATATTTATTCCTTGAAATGCCAAGTGTGCCGCGGATGGCTGCCCGGCTAATGCCAGGGTAATATTAATGTAAAGCGCCTTGAGCACTCAGCAGAGTGGAAACGTGCGCTATATAAATTGCATCTATTATTATTATTACTAAAATGCTCAGAATAATTTAATTGCATTACTAGTAATATTCTGCTCTTCGAAAGATTCACCTAATAAATAAACAACACTTACTTGCGGGTCTCATAATTACAACTAATTACGCGAGAGAAAGTATGGCAATCTTATCTTGGTCGATTATCATTTTTCTTTCGACTTTTTAAAATGGTTATACCAATATGAACAAATAACATTAAACAAATATATGAACGTGAGTGTAACATCCTTCCCGTTGATTTTGATATATGCGAACACATATAGCCAAACATTTCCCTTGATTAGTTTTGAAATATTTTCCTATTTTTATCTCGCCCTAAATTCGTTTTGAAACTGTGTCAAAGATAACTTTTAACGGCGGATCCAAATGATATTGGGATCCGATCCCCTTTTAGCACTTCTTTGTTTGTTAACGTCCTTTATCAGGCGCGCACCCAGGATGTTCATACCCGGGGGCTGAGAACAAATTTGGCGCCCCCCTCCGGCTGAGCTGACAAGCAAAAAAAAAAAAATGAATAAAAAAAATTTGGCGCCCCTATCAGCTATCAAGTATTTGGCACCCCCTTTCGACGTTTTGGCGCCCTCTTATAATCCCTTTTGGTCATCAAATTTTGGCGCCCCCTAGCTCTGACCCGCGGGGGGCTAGCACCGCCAAAGCCCCCCCCCCCTCCCCCACGGTGCGCGCCTGTTTATTACTTTTGTCAGGACATCAATGCCCTATTTCTACCCCGGATTTAGCAGAAGCAACTAAGAAGCGCTTGCATTTCAAGGAACATACATCTTCTCACAGGTACCCATTCACCTTCCATGGGTTGAGTGCAGCACAATTTGGACGAATTTCTCGTTGAAGGAAATTAACGCTATGGGAGAGATTCGAGCCTATACGACCATCTGGTTGAAAGGTGTGTCAGAACCAGTGACGCTTCAAATTGTGCGTGGGGTGAATACAGGGGGGGGGGGGGGGGTGATTCGGTAATTTTTCTGAAATCGTACAAAGAAAATGAAAGACTTTGGACGTTTTTATTTGCCGTTTATGGTGAGCAGGTTACGTTCGATACATTACTATTCACGAACAAGTCAGAGTGTTTTTTTTCAGAATTCACAAGAAAGCTGGCCATTAAGATGAAGAATATTCACTATCCTTTTTTCTTTAACTGCCTACGTCTCTCTCTATGGAATCACCTTGAACTGAATATGTGTTCTTGATATCGCACGAGTTTAGTGTTCAATTTGATTTCGTAAAAAAATACAGAGAAAAAAACTCATGAATTTCCGGAAGAAAGAGAACGTTGTTCATTATATTTCTACAAGGTGAATTATAATAATGAAATAGGTGAATACGTGTGACAATGCAAATGTAATTATCACTCACATCAAAAGGAAATATCCTCCCATGTTATCATGTTTCTGACTGATATTAAAAACTACGTGGGATTTTAGCATGACTAGCTTGTTGCGATGGTAACAAGACAACTGATCTTAAACTGCTGCTTGTTATATAGCCCGTGTTTTCACGAAGAGACAGTAGACAAACCATCACTGCAGATGCAATTTAGTTGCAACGTATTTTTTTTACGTTTGTAAACTGCGAACTGTGAATTATAGGGGATAAATTTTTAGCAAAGCTATTAATTAGTAACTTCCCCTTCTTGTCGATGTAAATGCTATTAATTATCATACTGTTTCTGTGTTTTTTCTTCAATATGAGCATTTCACAGTTTTCAATAGATTATTCCCCCGTCATCAAAGCATAATGTCTACTAACACCTTTGCGTTTTTAGCCTTCGTCGGCTCTTCGTGTTTTTTTTAATTTAAATACACTTCTTGGACACTATATACGCTTATCAGACGATGGACTGGTGTTCGGCTTGCGCTCAAGAAGCGTACGCCGAGCGTCAATCGACTGCATGACATTCGTCTATGTGCATCGAGAGGGCGGGTTTTTTTTCAGTTTTAAAAACAATGGGGCAACGGAAGCTAAAACCGCAAAGCTGCGATTCGATCTATAGGATATTAAAATGGTAATATTACTGTCTTTATAAGCAAGCAGCGCTTATTTAGAACTAGTACTTGATATAACATAGCATTTTGTCAAAATTACTAGGAAAAGTCTCTGTTTGCTTTAATTATCTAAGGGGTGTTGCTCAAAAGTTGCAATTGATCGCAAGCTGCAGTTGATCGGAACGCGCCAATCAAATTCATTGTTTTATGCGCGTCTTGTTCAATGCACATACCGTGCGCGAATAAGAATGCGCGTTCCAATTTTCAAAGTTGCGGTTGATTTTGAACAACACCCCCTAATAAGTGTATTAAACATCAAGATTTAATGCGAGGTGCACACTATACGGATCGACGTATTTGAAGCCAGTAATGTATTATCAAGCTATTAACACTGTTTGCCCAAATGTTGTACAAACTAATTTACCTAACAACGTCAGCAGATGCATTTTAAAAGGTGATAGAGTTGTCTATCGAACTAATGACATTGGGCAAACATAACGTCTAGAACGTACATGCATATATGCATGATGTCAAAACTGCAAACGGTGTTTTGAAAGAATTTAGAATCAACCTTGCAAAATTAATGCAAATTTGATGGAAAATTTCATACATGATGTACGCCAGCTCTCAAACCCAATTTACTATGGACTGCTATTGTTCAAATCTGATTGTAAATTAGGTGTATTAAATGATGCTTTCAAATCGTTATTCTTTGACAATTATGTGAAGGGTCGACCAATCTATTTAATTGTTGGGAAAACAATTACCAACACTCTGGGCAACATACTATCTACACAACAACATTGCTATCAACATCATCATCATCAACATCATTATCATCATAATCATTGTCTTTAGAATCATCGCCATCACTACCACTACTCGTGTCACCATTATTGTAATGGTATGTAGTATGGTCCCATGACAAATGCTCCGGCGACAATTGCTCCGGCAAAAAACTGACACAGTAAGCCTAATGTCAAACCTAATCCCAAGGCTAACCCTAACCATAATCCTAATCTTGACATCACTCTGAATCATAAACCCTATCATAACCCTAACCCTAACCCTACTCCTAGCCAGAAAAATGAACTGGAGCAATTGTCGCCGGAGCAACTGTCGGGTCACCATGTAGTATATCAGGGTCTGCACATCACAGACTGGCATTAATGTAACGCGAGCTGAACCCTGGCAATCGAGGTCAGCTCAGATCAATATACACATGAACAGGTACCAATTGTGTCGAGATCGTCAAGTTAAGATGCCGTCGTTGAATTAGCTTAATACAGTTATTGTGTTAACCAAGCCATACTCTCCTCAGTATCATCATTATTGCACCAGGAAGTTTCACGCCAGACAAATTATCAACACCACCACCACTAATACCAATAACAACAACAACAACAACAACAACAACAGCAGCAACAGTATCAACAACAACCACCACCACGGCCACCAACACCACCGCCGCTGCCATTAAAACCACATCACAACACCACCAAACTCACCACCACCACCGCCACCACCACCACCATTACCTCTACCACCACCATCACCACACCACCACCACCACCACCACTACCACCATCACCACACCACCACCACCAC
>BQKZ01008298.1:2916-20582 GCA_036244855.1 Temnopleurus reevesii | reverse complement strand
TGTCTGCCATGACCTAGCAAATTTAAATGAAGCATAAACTATAACATTTCAAGCACACATCTGAAGTGAAATGCCACCAGATTACCAAGGAGCTTCAAGCTCCTCCAGATTACAGTGTACTTGTATGTATGTACGCAGAGATGCCAATTGTTCTGGAATAAGTATGAGGTATATTTTCATATGAATGCAGTGTTCTCATATCATTGCAATTGGAATGGTTTGGATTATGGTTATTGTAATCGTATTTCTCTCACCTTTATGCAAAGTTCTGCTTCAATTCATTATTAACATTTTACTTTGGACCTTGTGCATTTTCTGGAAAGGTTGGCATCTCTGTATATATGTTGTGTGGAGTGGATTTGCTTGCATATCTTGGGCTCTCTTTAGCATGAGGTCAGATACTCTGAGCAAATATTTGCGTTTCTAGCACCACCACTGCCATTGAGAATTCAAGTGTGCTTTAATTCAACTGCCTTTCAGTAGTCTGCTGGCACAGACCATTGGCTTTTAGTGGATGCATGTAAAGCATGATACAGAGTCTGCAATCTTAGACTACATGACAGACTGCGTTGTTTCTTCCTCCCACAATAGACAGAGGAGCGATAATGACTGGAAGCAGTCTGTCACTAGTCATTTACTACAGATTCAGAACGATGCACTTGAGAACTCGAAGCTGGGAGTCTGTGCTTACAGACTAGCCTTTCAGCAAGAGTCTGTTGTGTGCATTTACACAACCCTTGGAAATCGTTAAAGGGGAACTTCACCCACACATCAATCCACTCTTGGTGGATGGAGAAAAATATAATTATCAAACTGAAAATTTGAGCAAAATCCAACAATCCATTCAAAAGTTATGAATTTTCAAGGTTTTGATTTAAATCCCTCATGGGCTCCTTAAATTGGCAACGTACAGGCACAAAATGGCTGCCAACATGGAGAACTCTCCATTCACTTTTACACAGAATTTCACATTTTCATCTTTTTTTAGAAAAGTAAACAATAAATCAGCAAAATTCAATCTGAAATGCATGTAGAATCAAGATGTCTATATCATACTTGAAGAGAAAAGTACAAATTTGTCTACTTTCCTAGAAAAAGAAGAAAATGCGAAATTCTGTGTACAAAGTTAATGGAGAGTTCTCCATGTTGGCAGCCATTTTGTGCCTGTACGTTGCCAATTTGAAGGGCACATGAGGGTTGTAAATAAAAACTTTGAAAATTCATACATTTTGAATGGATTGTCAGATTTTGCTCAAATTTTCACAGATTGACCAATGTTGCATTTTTCTTCATCCACTGAGAGTGCATCAATGTATGGGTGAAGTTCCCCTATAAGAAATGATGAATTGTGCTGAATGATGAATGAATGAATTCCATATTCATTTCATCACAAGTATTAATACACACATCAATCATATTGAATACCATCTCATTATATATTTACCATATGGCACCATATACATGGATCATTAATTTTCCAGCCAGTATATTTGTATGAGACTAAAGTTTCTGCATTGCTTCAAATGCAGGCATTGTGTAAGAAAAAATTACATTTTTTTTAAATGATCAGGTCAAGAAATACATTTTCCTGTTTCAGAAACAATGTTATATGGATCTGAAATTCATTCATTCATTCATTCATTCATTAATGGGCATTGTAAAACACTCGATATGTAATTTGATAAACACTTGTTGGAAAGAACAATTTTCCTTTTTTCTTACCAGTTTGGGTAAATGATCAGGTCAATGATCTTTCATATTGGAATGTTATTGTAATTCTCCCCTTTTGACAATCAATGACTAAACGATGATTGATATTTTTGATCTGTTTTATTTTCATAGATTATTCAAGCTTGAGTGCTTATTCCTCATATTTTTTTTAGCAATACATGCAAATGATCACCTCCGCAGCCTTTCTAAGTGTATAAAACCTTTGAGTGCTGGCCAACTTTGGGGCCACCTTCTCCTTGACGAGTATGTAGAAGAATTCTTTTCTGTGTACAATCTAATGTGAAGGTTTGAATGGGGTTCAGTTCAGTTCAGTTCAGTTCAGTTCAGTTCAGTTTGACTTTATTTTCCATCAATCATAAAAATCAAATACAATGGTATTTACAATGTTAATAAAAAACATGTTAAATAAATTGTTTACATTTTGATGACAATAGAAAAAAGGGTGACTACTAAAAAGTTGAAAACTTGTAAAACGTAGGACCCTTGAAGAGGTAACAAAATTTAAGATAAAGTACATATTAGANGGATGGGTGGGGTTAGTGAGGGGGGGGGGAGAGGGGATGGGTGGGGGGGGGGATGGTTTGGGTGAGGGTGGGAGAGGGTAGGGTAGGGGGGGGGGGGGGGGGGGGGGGGTGATTACTTTGTCCTCTTTTTTGCTGGTTCTGCTCCAATGGATCTTACAGATGATGAAATGTATTTTGTTTGAAATTAATATTTCTGATCCTCTTATTTTTTGCAGGCGGCGGGAGCAGGGAAAGATTCGTGGAAAACTGCCGAGAACATCTACGGATTCACAGCAAAAGATATTGATGGCAACGATGTGTCATTAGAAAAGTACAAGTAAGTATATTGCATATGATTAAAGAAGAATGAATCCTAGAGGATAATATACACTCATAAGAAAGGTATCATATACCAGTACTAATCAGACTGGATCAAGCTCTAAAATAAATTCAGAAACGTGTAAAATTCCCGATATTTTAGAACAGGTTTTCGTCTGCTATCACATTACAAGGGGGCTGCCATTTTGTTCTGAACAGATATTTCGACGTGATCCATTGATATCGTTTTCTATGGCAGTGAAAATATTCATTAAACTGTAAAATAGTTCAATCTTTGGCAAATAAAATAAGTTATGTTGGAAAAAATGCGTGATGTGTGTCCAATATTTTAGTACGACTTATAAAAAACAAGTCAGGCTCCAAATCATCTGTTTATACTAAAGAAATGTGCTTTAAGTGGACTTGCCTGGCATAACAGAATTTCCTTTATTCTGCAAGCCTTCCAGGTATTGTATTCGCTTGTTTAAATACAGGTGAAAACGTAGCGTTTTGTCTAAGACCCTATATAAACACGAATGCATGACTTTAAAAGGCCACCCTGTACCGTAGATTTTTGTTTTTGTTCTGGTCTTCATCTGATTGTATAACGCTATAGAAAGTGATATACAATGGTTTAAATAGCCAACCGATAATACAGATTCCTTTTCTTCATTTGTTTTGTTACAAGGAAACTTGGACTCTACTCCGGAAAAACGTCATTACTCCGCAAAAACGTCACGCCCATGCCAATAAAACACAATTCTAATGAACAAAACTTTCTTTTTAGAAATAAATCCAGACCAGTTTTAAGATATTGAAATATATGACCATGTGTAAGGTATATTTTTATTCAAATTCTACGCTTATATTTCGATCAAAGACGTTCTACTCGAGGATAACAAAATACTTTCTCGTTACCAAATAACAAAATGGTAGCCCCCAGGGTATTGCTAGCAGACAAAATCTTGGCTCAGAAAATGAAAATTTGTCTCCTTATGCTGTTTTTTCTTGTACAATAAAATATTCCATTCAATCGATAAATATTACACCTACTGAAATAAGTCAATATATTTTTGGGGTCTTCAATCCCCTTTAAAGTGACACAGACCTTGTAGTAATACATGTTACATTTAATACAAATCCAATTTTGATATGCAGTGCTCAGTTTTGTAGGAGAATATTTGTTTAAATTCAAGGTGTCATGTGATTGATCTCAAATTTAGAAACATGTCAATATGCATTTAGTCACTCAGTAAATGCATCATTGCATCAAAATCATTGTTTCATGTGCGCCTTGTGGAATATGCATACCGTGCATGAAAGAAAATACGCGTTACAATTTACAATGTTGCAGTTGATTTGCAGTTGATTTTGAGCAACACCCCCAATATGTATCAGTTGATATTATGAATGGATCAATCAATAATCAATTAATCAATAAATCAACAAATTAATCAGTGTTTCAGGTAATGAATGAATGGATAGATTAATCAATCTATTGAGTAGTTTATGAAAGAATTAATTACTCAATAGATCAATCAATCCATCAGCAGATGAATGGCTCAATCAATAAATATTTGAATCAATCTATCAGTTAATGATTGACTGAATGAATCAATCAATGCTTTATTTGTCTGTTCAGGTAATGAATGAATTGATAAGTCGATCAATCTATTGATTAGTTTATGAATGAATGAATTACTCAATAGATCAATCAATCCATTGGCAGATGATTGACTCCTTCAAGGAATAATCAAATCAATTAATCACTTAATAAAAGAATGAATCACTGAATCAATCAATCAATGGTTTATTTGTCTTTTCAGGTAATGAATGAATGTATAAATAATCAATTGATTAGTGTATGAATGGATGAATTACTCAATAAATAAATCAAATAGTATGTCTACAAATGAATGACTCAATCAAATATCAATCAGTTAATTAGTGAATGAATGAATTATTTTTTTCCTTCATGCCATGTTGAATATGTTGTCTATTTAGATTCCATTTCATGTGTTACAAAAATGCAGGTTCTGAAACTTTTGATTAAAAAACTCTGCTTTTTTAAAATCAACTTTCAGAGGTCACGTGTGTGTTATCGTCAATGTGGCATCTAGCTGAGGATTGACACAATATAATTTATTTCCTTCATGCAAGTTTTAATATGTTGTCAAGTCAAATTTCATTTGTGTGTTACAACAATGCAGGTTCTAAAACTTTTGATAAAGCAACTCCACTTTTTAATGCAAATAATGCAAAGCGCCTTGAGCACTCAGCAGAGTGGAGACATGCGCTATATAAATTGCATGTATTATTATGATTTTTTAAAAATATTTTATTCATTTTCAGGGGCCATGTGTGTGTTATCGTCAATGTGGCATCCAGCTGAGGGTTAACAGTCTATGATTTATTTCCTTCATGCAAATTTTGAATCTGTTGTCAAGTCAAATTTCATTTGTGTGTTACAACAATGCAGGTTCTGAAAGTTTTTATAAAGCAACTCCACTTTTTAATGCAATTAATGCAAAAGCGCCTTGAGCACTCAGCAGAGTGGAGACATGCGCTATATAAATTGCATGTATTATTATTATTTTTTTAAAATATTTTATTCATTTTCAGGGGCCACGTGTGTGTTATCGTCAATGTGGCGTCTAGCTGAGGGTTAACAGTCAATGATTTATTTCCTTCATGCAATTTTTAATATGTTGTCAAGTCAAATATCATTCATTTGTTACAACAATGCAAATTCCAAACCTTAAAAAAATCTACTTTTTTTATTCACTTTCAGGGGCCATGTGTGTGTTATCGTCAACGTGGCATCTAGCTGAGGGTTAACAGACAAGAACTACAAACAGCTGGTTGAGATGCATCAGCAGTTTGCAGATTCTAAAGGTCTGAGAATCCTCGCTTTCCCGTGCAATCAGTTTGGATCTCAGGTTAGTATCATTGCATTTTATGTTACCTTTTACAGAAATATGATTCAACACACCTGGGAAGTGTTTCACCAAGTTCGAAAGACTTTAAGAACGACTTATTAGTTCTTGGGCAGAATGATCAAGAATCATCTGCATATTACACTCGTTAATGTATTCCAGTCTTTCTTAAAGTTGTGCGTAACTTTAAGAACGATTTGGTGAAACACCACCCAGGGTTGTGTTTCATAAAGCTGTTCGTAGAGATACACATGATTGCGGATGACAGTTTCCTGCATTGACTGATAAAACCCTGGACCTAAATGGCACTTAATAAAGTGTCATCAGTAGTTCATAGAGTCGTGCATAAATCTACAAACTGCTTTATGAAAAACAACCCAGGAGAGATTCAAATAGTTCTGATTATGCATGAGGTAAAAATTAGAATGTGAATACCACAATTGATGAAAAATATTAGGGAACAACATGATAATAATAACCCGTTTCTCAGCCATTCACTTGTGCTGAAAGCCTTGAATTTGTATGAAAACTTACATGCATATTCCAGAATACACCATACATGAGGGCATGTTGGTTTTTTTTTTGGGGGGGGGATGATAAAGTGACTTTACTTTAAAAGGTTAATTGATCCATTCTCCCTGTGAATATGAATTTCACAAAATTGTTAGCCGAGGGTATGGTGTGCCGTATCATATGAATTAGATCCAAAATTAGAATGTTAAGCCAAATAGCTGAATCAAATGTTTTCCCATCTACCACCAAAACTACCCCTCCTATTACTCTCTGAACCACTAGAAAACACCTATTATTTTCATTGTGCCATTGTATCCATTCTTGTGGGGCTAAAATTATAACTTTAATATGTGTTTAATCCTTATATATTCTCAAGAATACGATTTTCCAAATAAAACTATGAAAATAATAAGAAATATATCACATTGTCCATAAAAATTTAAGACAGACAGCAATAATGCTTCACATTCCCGTGAGTAATAGTAAACAATCTGCACAATGGTTAAATAAAGCATGGCAATGGATACCTTTTCTGTGATTCACGCAGGAAATAAAAACTCTATATACATCAGAATTAATCTCATGACTATGAAAAGGCCTTGATTATATGACACAGCTATAGCATCTCTTCCTTATTCTGCTTTTATTCTTTTTTCTCACTCAGGAGCCAAAGCCCAACGAAGAGATCAAGAAGTTTGCCCAGGAGAAGTACAACGCTCAGTTTGACCTGTTTGCTAAGATAGATGTGAATGGAGACAACGCCATTGACCTCTACAAATACNCAAAAAACCTGAAAAAATCCCCCCAAATAGCTTGTTACCGCAATAAGTTCAGAACTGCTGTGCAGATTTTGACCAAACTTGGCTCAAATATGTATAAGCATGCAAGGATGAAGTGATTAGATTTTGGGCCCAATGGGTCAAAGGTCAAAGGTCACAGGGCAAAAAAACTTGTAAAAAATCACCCAAAATAGATTGTTACCGCAATAAGTTCAGAACTCCTGTACAGATTTTGACCACACTTGGCTCAAGTATGTATAAGCATGTGAGGATGAACTGATTAGATTTTGGGTTCAGTGGGTCAAAGGTCAAAGGTCACAGGGCCAAAAAACCTGAAAAAATCCCCCCAAATAGCTTGTTACCGCAATAAGTTCAGAACTGCTGTGCAGATTTTGACCAAACTTGGCTCAAATATGTATAAGCATGCAAGGATGAAGTGATTAGATTTTGGGCCCAATGGGTCAAAGGTCAAAGGTCACAGGGCAAAAAAACTTGTAAAAAATCACCCAAAATAGATTGTTACCGCAATAAGTTCAGAACTCCTGTACAGATTTTGACCACACTTGGCTCAAGTATGTATAAGCATGTGAGGATGAACTGATTAGATTTTGGGTTCAGTGGGTCAAAGGTCAAAGGTCACAGGGCCAAAAAACCTGAAAAAATCCCCCCAAATAGCTTGTTACCGCAATAAGTTCAGAACTGCTGTGCAGATTTTGACCAAACTTGGCTCAAATATGTATAAGCATGCAAGGATGAAGTGATTAGATTTTGGGCCCAATGGGTCAAAGGTCAAAGGTCACAGGGCAAAAAAACTTGTAAAAAATCACCCAAAATAGATTGTTACCGCAATAAGTTCAGAACTCCTGTACAGATTTTGACCACACTTGGCTCAAGTATGTATAAGCATGTGAGGATGAACTGATTAGATTTTGGGTTCAGTGGGTCAAAGGTCAAAGGTCACAGGGCCAAAAAACCTGAAAAAATCCCCCCAAATAGCTTGTTACCGCAATAAGTTCAGAACTGCTGTGCAGATTTTGACCAAACTTGGCTCAAATATGTATAAGCATGCAAGGATGAAGTGATTAGATTTTGGGCCCAATGGGTCAAAGGTCAAAGGTCACAGGGCAAAAAAACTTGTAAAAAATCACCCAAAATAGATTGTTACCGCAATAAGTTCAGAACTCCTGTACAGATTTTGACCACACTTGGCTCATGTATGTATAAGCATGTGAGGATGAACTGATTAGATTTTGGGTTCAGTGGGTCAAAGGTCAAAGGTCACAGGGCCAAAAAACCTGAAAAAATCCCCCCAAATAGCTTGTTACCGCAATAAGTTCAGAACTGCTGTGCAGATTTTGACCAAACTTGGCTCAAATATGTATAAGCATGCAAGGATGAAGTGATTAGATTTTGGGCCCAATGGGTCAAAGGTCAAAGGTCACAGGGCAAAAAAACTTGTAAAAAATCACCCATAATAGATTGTTACCGCAATAAGTTCAGAACTGCTGTACAGATTTTGACCAAACTTGGCTCAAGTATGTATAAGCATGTGAGGATGAAGTGATTAGATTTAGGGTTCAGTGGGTCAAAGGTCAAAGGTAACCGGGCAGAAAAACCCAATAAAGCTCATTATTGTTATAACTTATAAGAGTAAAATTGAACCAATTTCTTTCAAACTTAGTGTGTAGCTCAATTATGTATGAGCATGTGAGGAAGAACTGATGAGACTTTGGGTTCACAGGGTCAAAGGTCGCAGTGCCCAAAATTTGAAAAATGTTTTTGATTTCTGATGGCATGGAACAAAAAAGCCGTAAATATATTTCTGATTGAGTGATGGCGGAGGCATAAATTTCGACCTTGCGCGTTCGAGGATTCATCTAGTTAGAATATTGAATGAAGAGGGAATATTGAATGAAGATTGGGAGGGACACAGGAAGTGGCACAATTACACATACTGTAGAAAGATTAAAATAGAGACAACACCAGCACAACACTTTTCCTCTACAAGTTCTTTAAAATTAAACAGAAAGTCACCCTTGGGAATTAAGTGTCTGAAAGAGGAATATATTATAAAGAATATTGCAAGAGTGCACTAGTTGCCAGCCATTGTTAAAGTAATGAATATAGTAGAGTGATAAATAAATGAGAGCAAACAAATAGCAAATTCCTTTTTAAATATTTTTCTATGTATATCTGAAACTTTGTCTTGTTCTTTAGGTTTTGTTGTATAGATATTTTGTCCTTTGTATTTACGTTTTATTTTCCCATATTATTCACAGTCGAATCAAGTGGAACTTCACAAAGGTAAATGTTGATTTCAGTAATTTATTTCCCCTTGTCACAGTATTTACAAAAAATTAAGTAAATGGGTCATACTTTGCTGCTTCAGCTACACTTGGCACAAACATTGACACAAACATGTCAAGATCCAGTACAGCTGGCTAGACGACAGAAGGTTCCATCATATTCTTTGTGGAATTAATCCCTTGATTAAATCAATGACTTCTTATTAGTGCAATCAATTTTACCTGAGCACACAGATATAATGATAAAAATAGATGCAATTTTGAATGTGCCAAACCCATCTTGTTGGATGCTCAATGCACCAGTAGAGAATAGAATACAGTCAAGGCCACAGTTGGCCAAGTTGTAAAGCTAAATATTATTTGATTATAATAACATAGCTGCCAACTGTTACTAATTTCTGGTAATTATTACTAATTGTGAACATAAATTTGTAATGTTTTGTGTAAAATCCACAAGAGATTATTATTACTAATTATGACATTATAAGTACCATACATTTCAATGTATAATCTGTGAAGGTTACTAATTTATGAGAGGATTATTACTAATTTCCACTGTCTCATGTGGGCAGCTATGTAATACTTACAATAGTACAGGATACGTTTAATATGCCAGATTCCACATGAATAATGCACTCAATGTACAGTAAAAGAGAAAATAAGAACAATGACAAATTAAAAGTGGAATATATCTGTTGTAGATATGGTCAGAAAACACTTGTTAAGAGATCTGGGTTTTGAGTGCTATTTGAAACTCTCAACGCTTTGGATAACACAAATTTCTGGTAGTAGTTTATTCCATAGATAATGTGTATGATGTGCAAAAGACTGATCCTCCCATGATTCCTTTGTGTTTGGAACAGTTTTTGCAAGAGGTTTGCTTGCAGTAATATTTGCAAGCAGTACATTTCATTTACAATCACTGATACAAGTTGATTCACAGAGTTTGATCTTGTTTGTGTCACCCAATCTTTTGTCTCTGCAGTTTCTAATCAACAAGGAAGGTCTTCCAGTGAAGAGGTATGGGCCTACCACTGAACCCAAGGTGAGTGCCATAGAAAAACTATTGGGCCCTGGACCCAGGATGAAAATGGGCAATTCCATATGGGCGATAACGGAATTACATGCCATTTTGAGCTACATTTCTGTCTGTTGTAGCTCAGTGACATACTATTGGAGACCAGTCAAACTCTTAGAATGTAGTATGAAGTAACATATGGGAAGGAGGAGACATTTACATTGTACACATAGAATGCTCCATGGTATGAAGAATGTTGGTAACAGAATTATGTCAGTGAATTTGCCTGTTTGGGTCATTAAACAGTCCATAAAATTTGAAAAATTATTTCTACTTTCTAGCATATTTTTGAAGAGAGATTTCAAACTGTCTTATATACTTGACAGATTCCGAGAAAATTATGATTGTAAAAATAATAATGATAGATTAAATTTATATAGCGTGTGTATCCACTCCACTGAGTGCTCAAGACGCTTTGCATTATTATTACCCTGACTTTAGCCCAGCATCCACCAGCGCATTTCAAGAAATAAACATTTCTGCCTCACCTGGGTTGAGTGAAGCACAATGTGGATGTATTTTTTTAAAGGAAATTAATGCTATGGGTGGGATTCAAATCTACAACCCTCTGGTTAAAAGGCGAGAGGCAGAGTCACTATACCACACCGCCTCTTCTGCACAATATCCTCTATGTTTTATCTCTCTTTTTGCCCTTTTTTCTACAGGACATTGTGAAGGACCTCAGCAAGTACTTCTAAATTAAAGGGAGACTTCAAGCAGTCTTGAAGCATTAATGTGAAGGCAAGGAAATACTTCAGTACATCTTGTTTCTCTGTATCCTACCAGACTTGTTTCTGATGAAGTTTTTAATTCATGGTTATGTCCACATATCCAGAACAAAACAAAAAAAAACAACAACTCCCACTTTGGTGCACTCCATTGGAGATTGGAGATGTCATTGGAGATGTTTACTAATTTCAATTCCAAATTTACTGATGTCTTTACTGATTTACTGATATAATGATTTATGTGGATTTTTATTCATCTTTCATGGTATATTTTCTATCTACTTTGAACAATTATTCATCGCCAGGAACTTTTTGAAGTTTTAGCTTGTATATAGAATAGTTTATCAGGTATTATCAGATATCCTACTTTTTAGGATTAAAGAGACCTGGGTAATCCAAGTGATTGATTAAAAACGCAGAAAAATTATTTAAATTTTTTTTTTTTTTAAGAAAAATGGATTTGAATATATTGTGAATTAAATTCTAAGATTTTAAGATCGTTTTGATACTGTTGTTTCTTTATCAGCCCTAGACATTTGACCAAACTTGTGGAATAAAAATTTCCATTGTTCAATGTAGATACAACAATGATCATGCTTGATCATTTTTAATTATGCAATCAATTGAGCAATTCTAAAGAATTTCATGACTGTAATTCCTGATGAAAGATTTAGTTTTTCCTTGCCTTCACATTGATGAACACACATAGTTAATTCCCAGAATTGAGTCATTTTCATCTCACTCTCTGTGTCTTTTAGACAATCATGATGGCTTGTTCGTAAACCATTATCATATGGCAGAACAGGCTTGAGCTTTCAGGTCAAAGGTCATGGAAAGAAGATGAGAATGCCTCGATTCTTGAGATTTATTGTGTGTTAATAGTGCCTTTTGTTTATTTGTTAATGTAGTAGGTATATGTGCTAGATTTAGTTCACTTCCCAAAGAAGGTATATTAAAGATCCACTATTATGACAATATTATGTTGACATGTGGTGATCTATACTACCCTGGCCATCACCCATGTGGTGGAAAGCGCTCCTGAATATTTCCCAATAAATGTTTTAATATTGTTTTTCAAATAGCCATTATAGCATAGATCACATCAAGTTAACATAATTATGTTGTCATTAACAGTGGACCTTCAAAAACATGAATGCTATGCAATATCTTGACTCTTATTTCATCTACAGTTACCTCAATTGACCAGTTCACATTAGTAATGGCAATGGTGCTAGAATTATTTTGTCATGCAACATAGACAATTAAGAATGAGAATCCCCGAACAGCTGAACCAGATATTTATTCATAAGAGAAAACATGTGGTTTGATATTGTTATCAATTTCATGATTTCATTCATGAGAAATTGTTTGGCTCAGCTGTTATGGTGATTCACATTTTAATTTCTATCCATGTGCTTATTGAGGAAGATTGGCATCTCCTCATACAGAGCTTAGGAATGGCAAGCTATTGAAGAAGAACAAAATGGTGCCATCTGAATATTAAATTGACAGTGACTTTTACTCCACCCTCCAGCCTATTGGCATATAAAGTCGACATTAATTGCCATATAGTTATTTTTTTTTTTTACTTGAGTACCTTCAAGCTCTGAAGAACAAATTATAATTTCAAGAATTTGGTAAATGTTCCTATTTGCTGGTCATATGTCTGCATGCGTTCTCTGCATATCCCAACATATTTGCTACTTTAATAACGATCAGTATTTTTTATGTTCGGGAAACATATGGCCAACAATTAGGAGACACCAACCATTATGGTAATTGGTTTTTCTTAGCAAATATGTGACCTAGTATTAGGGATATAAGCAATCGAAGTAGAAGACCCATTGACTACTGAATTCTGTAAGTACCATAGACTTTGTGCAGGGACTACTCGATTCCAGTAATCAATTGGTTAATGCAATTGACATGCAACAAATGGTATCTATTAGTATAGTTCATCGTCCTCGATATTGCCCCGGTCACATAGGACCCCGGAAGCAACACGATTAACCCCGACTCTTTGTTAATTCACTGTTAACTGCCTCAGAAGAACGAGTCGGGGTGAATCGTGTTGCTTCCGGGGTCCTATGTGACAAGGGCTTATGTTTAAAAAAAATGAAAAAAAGAGAAAAAAAATATGTGATTTTGTTTGTGCAATGGTTACCAACGATGTGGAATGTGCACCATCTCGTTCTTTGATAGATGATTTTATGACGATTGACTTTTCAACCATTCCTAAATGGCGAGGTTAAATCTGATGTTCTGAATGCATCATCCCTCATTGAAGAGTAGCGCACCGTCCACAAAGTTTGTAACCATTGCCTGCAGTTTCCAGTGAAATATGTTTTTTGTGTTGTGCATTTCTTGTCCACTTTTTCTAATGATTGAAATGATGTTTTTAATCATTTTTAATGCTTATACGATAAAAAATTATTATGCAACAATAGTTTTATTGACTTATCATGTGGACAATCATAATGTTTAAGATTACATAACATGTACAATTGTCATGCCTGACAATTTTATACAGCAATTTTTATATTTGCGAGAGAATGAGCCATTTTTCCAAACCATGGTTTTACTGTTTTTAAACCTGTTATGTAGTCAGAGTATTAGATATACAATCAAACCTTTCTATAAAGACAATCCAAGGAAGACCAAAAATGGGTTCTTTATGAGCATGTGGTCTCTATATACAGATTTGTTTGCATGTAAATTGCTTTCTGGGGATTAAGGGAAGATGGTCTTTATGTACAGGTCGTATTTCTATACAGTGTTGCTTAAGCAGGTTTGACTGTATCACTATTTTCATGGGGCTTTTTAATATGTGTGGTGTGAAGGGGTTCATATGACATGTGCACCACACTTCTTTAAACCAATTACAATTGAACAGCCTTTTTCAAATGTGTTTTTCCCAATAATTTAGACATCCCACCAATCACATAGATGCAATCCTTATGGAATGTGGGAATAATGTAACAGCTGACAACACTAACTGTACTAGCAGCTATTCACCTGCAATGAAAGCCCTCAAATTCATATTAAAATGAACTTCTTGCATATCCCAGAACGGTTTGCATCTCTGCAATTAATTAAATGAATCCTCAGGGCATGACTACTGCATTTATTGCTGTAAAGCTTTCAGCGCCATGAGCACCGATAAGGTGGACCTGTGCGCTATACAAGTAGCCACCATTATTATTATTATTTATGTTGTTTGGATGACAACGGTGCTAGAATATTTGTCGTACAAAGTTTTGGGCTGTTAAGCCATTTTTGGAAAAGCAGCATAACACCCAAATCTATGTTTGATGAAAGTATTCAAGCACCATTGTGAATAATGTAACGTTAATGTAGCATCACTTTACTTTTTTTTCTTCTTATACCTTATGCCAAAGATTAGACCAGAGTTTCAATTCTTCTCTATTAAATCTTCCTTGTCTTTATCTTCTTCTTATTATTTTTCATGTTCTTCTTCTTCTTCTTTTACTTCTTCTTCTTATATTCCTTTTACGTCCTCATCTTCTTCATAATCTTTGTTCTTTGTTTCCTTCTACTTCTACTTCTTCTTTATCTTTTTATTCTGCTTCTTCCTGTTCTTTGTTTTCCTCCTTCTCATCTTTGTCTGTTCTTATTATCCTTTTTTAGCTCTTAGATCATTAAACAAGTTTTGATGTGCCATTGCAATTAATTTAGATTACGAATGTAGATTACCTTCAAGGCACAACGTTAGGTTTGGTATAATCTTGAAGGAAGTAGATTTCAAATATATTTCTTGTGAAAAATCACTCTTCGGGGGTGTTGCTCAAAATCAACTGCAAATCAACTGCAATTTTGCAAATTGTAACACGCATTTTCATTCGCGCACGGTATACACATTTAACAAGAAGAGCATGAAACAGTGATTTTGATTGGTGCATTCCGATCAACTGCAACTTTCGATCAATTGCAACTTTTGAGCAACACCCTCTTCAAGTTGTATTTGCAATTTTTCTGTTGCACCTCTGTATATTAATGCATTTGGTATTTGTGCGAAAGGGTTTACATGTAATATTTGCTGGCAAATGATTTTACACAAGACTGCCGCAGATTTCTCAAAGTTAGCTTTCATAAGAAACGAGAACCCATTGAAGGGGATCTGGCTGCCAATTTAAAATGACTGTCCATTCATTCCTAACTATTTATCTGATATGAGAATTTCCACCACACAAATTTAGTGTGTTATGAACAAGTTGTCGATGCTGCTTTTAAATGCCCTGTTTGCCTAATTGATTTTTAGCCAGTAATTTATTGTGATTAAATTGAGAAATGAAGTGGTTGAATTATATTTGTCTAAGTTTCAATCCTTTATTGTGCAAACTGTTGACATATATGGGAAGTTTGGTAAGCCTCTGGATAAGTATTAAATTCCAAATGAGGAAAGAATTGCTCGATCACATTTAGAAGAAGGCTAGCAGTGGCCTAACTGCAGGCGAATGGTAACTTTGACACGTAGAGTTTTACAAATTGCAGGCGAGAATGCTCTGTCATTGTTCTGTGATTATTCTTTCACTGTTCTCTGATCGATGACAATTTTCAGGACTTCTTTGGTTGTGTAATTAAATATGATTTATTCCATTAATCTATTAGCAGTGACATTGTTCTTGCAGATTCCGTGACAGATAATGTCTTTCTGAAATATGGTTATATTACATTATCGCTTCCGAAATGGGCGTCTGAATAAATTAATCGCGAGTGTTCTCAAGTGTTAACCTCAAACTCTCTTCTTTGATTTCCTGAAGAAATAGCTCTGAATGAAGAAATTTACGAAGAGAATAAACAGAGTCCCGAAGCCAAACAAGCCTAGCCCGACTCCAGCCAGATCAACATCGCATGGAATTCCTTGAACCAACGCCCACGACGCGTATAGGTTGATGAGAAAACCCGCGAAAAGCTGCAGGATTTGTATGCTGGTGATCGTCATGGCAACGCGCGTCGGTATGGCCACGCCCAGAATGCGGAGCGCGTAGTACGGATACATGAGTGAATGGATGTACGTGTTCACCATAGCCATGACGAAACCCGTCGGGGAGCCGTAGGCGAAGAGATAACATGTACTGAAGTAGGTTAGGACGTGATGGTACCAGTGCAACACGATGAGTTTCGCTTTCCGGAGCACCACGAATAACGTATCGCCGTACTCGACCAGCTTACTCATAGCGAAGAGGAAGAGCCATAGCCCGCCGGGTTGCCCCGTATCGAAGCAGTGGCGCTCGCACACGAGGCTATGGAGCGTTGCGTCGCGTTGCGAGAGGATGTAATGCGTAGCAACGTTCAACCGCCACGCGCAGACGATACTGAAGACGGACAGGGCGATGTTCCAGACTACCAGAGGAAGACGGAGCACGAAGCGGGAGCGGTTCTTCATTATCCTCTGCACGCCGAAGATGGTGATGAGATAGATGATGGTTGAGACGATGTAGAGTTTCATTCCATCTTGCTGCATCCATTCTTGCCATGGGGTGGAGTCGAAACTTGCTTCTATTGCGAGTGGTTGAAGGATGACTTTACCGAAGGGATAATCCATCTTAGTTTGAGTTTAGTTTGATGATGATCACGGATTGTAGTCTGTACTTCGATTTTACTAAGTTCTGAAAAGGAAAATACACAATGACACAATATTGCAGACATGTCTGTTAACCTTCCCCAAATATGACAACAGTAAATACCCGTACAAACTTTGTATTCGTAAGATTGGAGCGGGGCATCCGCCTCATAAAAAACTTGAAACTCACCATTCCAATATTTAGTTCAACTTTATTATTGGTGGAAATGTGGTTAATGGGATTGTGAAGGAACATTAAAAGTTTGCGCAAGCAAACTTAGTTAGGTTCATTTGGAATCTTGAATCTAAATATTGGTTAAAGTATCCACCCCACACCCAATGAAGAAGTTTATATTTTTGCCGATCTTCTATGATGAATAGGTCTACCGGTAAATGTATTTGTTGTATAATATTGCTTCGTAAAACCACCAGTGTCCTTTTTATTTTACTTTTCCCTTTTAACTCAATCATTAATGTATTTATTTCAAATTTTGAATTGAATTGAACATCTATTTCCTTTTCAAAAGCATGAGCAAATATAAGATGACAACGTAATATAATCTAATGCAACATCACGTGTGGGGTGTCTCGTCACCATTAAGAACATGAAAAACGGGGTTCACAATATAAAAAAATCAACCCTCAAGTCTCATTACAACTTGCACAATTAAGGTTGCTGGATACTTACTTGTACAGGCGACAATATGCAGTATCGGTTTATTGTTGTAACAATTAAAGCGATGTTGATTCCAGTTCGGGTAGTTACTTTCTTCACATGTTAACAAATAATTCTTGATTTTGGTACGTGGTGCATGCGTTACTTTTCAAATATTTGCTCACATTCATCATCCCGATCTCATAGTGTTTTGTTGTCAGCAGTCAATGCGCATGTTCATTCGGAAAGTTAATCGAAGTTTCGTAACGTCACAATAATGCGCTCACATAAAAATGTGCGCCTACGTCACAGTGCTTGCGTCGACGTCATAATGTTGTGTGTACGTCACAATGACACGCGCTGAAATCATTGCGGCCTCGTTTTCGCAGTATTTATGTTCCGATTACCAGTACTTCTATTAATTGACACCATAAGTTCGGAAATCATCTCTCTTTCATTGAGAAAGCTGGCGTTAGATCATTTAAGAGTGTAATAGAAGAGCATAATCAAACATAATTCGCCGATAATGTTCTTG
>BQKZ01008297.1:0-18190 GCA_036244855.1 Temnopleurus reevesii | reverse complement strand
ATGACCCGGCTACGTCATCGAAGGACCAAGCGTCATCGAAGACCGATCCCGAAGATAAGACCCATAGTCGAAAATAGACTTTATACCGTTGAACAGGCGCTACACCTCGTCTAATAATACCAATGTGGGCGATGATTTGCTAAATATATTTTCCTCTCTCTCAGTCTATATATGCATAAATCAAATTGAAACTAATAGATCAGTGATAAAACTAAACTCATTTTCTACAATGAATTCTTCCGCATATTATTACGTAAATGAAAGACATAAATACTGAGAAAATCTTAGGATGTAAAATTTTTGTTCTTCGCTTCGCCTTTTTTTTCGAATATACACGTGAACATAATGTATTTGTAAATAAAATATTTCTCTTATATGTAGAGGTTCAATTGAATATAATGATAGAATTTGCTGTGGCTCATTAATTTTGTATTGTGTTATGTCGGAAAAAAGCACATATCGTCCGTGTTTTCACAAAGTTACGGGAGCCAAAGTGTATTGTTGCATGAAGACAAAGAAATCCCAACATAGCGTCAATTCAAAGGACATTCTATCAAACACCATGTTAATTCCATAGAGGGACTTGTTTCAATGGATTTGAAACTCATTTTGTGTAACAATACCCTCTGGCTCCCGTCACTTCGTGAAAACACGGACGATGTAATTATTGACCTAAGCACGGTTGACTTTAACGTGTTATTCTGCAAGGAAGTTGTTTTTTTTTTGGACGTGACGAACATTTTTCTGTTCAGGTTAGAATATGAACGTGTATAATAAAATATTCTATGTTTCATTTAAAAACTGAAATGTACTTTGTTTTTTATGTGTGGCTGTCTGAAGTAGAAACATATTCCTTTCATCAAAATTGAATAAAATAATGATTCTTAACAGGAGCCGAAAAACTTGGTGAGGAGAACTAAACGGCGTGAAGTAAATTGGACGAGTAATAAAAAATGAATTTTGAAAGTTTTGAGAAAAAAAATGGGAAAAAATCAGTGAATGTTCAGATTTGTTGCCAATTTTTAGTGACGTCAGTGGTGCACAACTAACCATCATTTGTGTTTATATCGTGCAAAATTCATAATCTTTACAGAAAAATACAAAATTTGTACGTGAACATGCAAAAATAGGGGATCTACATATCTCTCAAAAGGTATCCTGTAGTTAACATTTTCAGAGAATCATATTATGGGAGATAAAAGTCACATTTTATAGCACTAATATGAATATAATAAATGGTAAATTGTGCACCTGTGACCTCATCAGTTGCCAATCTGTCTACATATGCAAACAGTCGTAACTTTTTAATCAATTGCCCGATTTTCTCATTTATATTGTTCTGTTCATTTGATTTTGTGAGGACTCTTATTTTGTAGAATGTCTTTCTTTTACGTTACGGTGTGATGTATAATAAGAAAATATCATGTGTTTATTCATTTAGATTTGAACGTGAATTCTGAAATAAAGAGACAACAAATATTGTCCTTCTGAAACCATTCTCAAATGCTATGCCTACATTTATCACAAGTAAAGCGACAACAGATACTGTCCTTCTGAAACCCTTCTCAAATGCCATGCCTACATTTATTAGAAGTAAAGCGACAACAGATACTGTCCTTCTGAAACCATTCCAAAAAGCAATGCCTACGTTGTCAGAAGTAAAGGGACAACAAATATTGTCCTTCTGAAACAGTTCTCAAATGCTAGGCTTAAATTTATCAGAAATAAAGGGACAACAAATCTTGTCCTTCAGAAATCCTTCTCAAATGCTCTGCCTACATTTAAAGGGACAGTGCATGACCCGGCTACTTCATCGAAGGACCAAGCGTCATCGAAGACCGATCCCGAAGATAAGACCCATAGTCGAAAATAGACTTTATACCGTTGAACAGGCGCCACACCTCGTCTAATAATACCAATGTGAGCGATGATTTGCTAAATATATTTTCCTCTCTCTCAGTCTATATTTGCATAAATCAAATTGAAACGTTGATAACTAATAGATCAGTGATAAAACTAAACTCATTTTCTACAATGAATTCTTCGGCATATTATTACGTAAATGAAAGACATAAATCCTGAGAAAATCTTAGGATGTAATATCTTTGTGCTTCGCTTCGCCTTTTTTTTTTGGAATATACACGTGAACATAATGTATTTGTAAATAAAATATTTCTCTTATATGTAGAGGTTCAATTGAATATAATGATAGAATTTGCTGTGGCTCATTTATTTTGTATTGTGTCATGTCGAAAAAAGCACATGTCGTCCGAGTTCTCACAAAGTGACGGGGGCCAAAGTGTATTGTTGCATGAAGACAAATAAATCCCAACATAGTGTCAATTCAATGGACATTCTATCAAACACCATGTTAATTCCATAGAGGGACTTGTTTCAATGGATTTGTAACTCATTTTGTGTAACAATACCGTCTGGCTCCCGTCACTTCGTGAAAACACGGACGATGTAATTATTGACCTGAGCACGATTGACTTTAACGTGTTAATCTGCAACAAAGTTGTTTTTTTTTGGACGTGACGAACATTTTGCTTTTCATGTTAAAATATGAACAAGTGTAATAAAAAATTCTACGTTTCATTTAAAAACTGAAATGTGCTTTGGGTTTTGTTTATGTCTGTCTGATATGCGAAGGAAAAACATGTTCCTTTATTAATATTGAACAAAACTAATGATTGTTAATAGGAGCAGAAAAACTCGGTAAGCAGAACTGAAAGGATTGAAGTAAATTGGACGAGTAATAAAAATGAATTTTGAAAGATTTAAAAAAAAAGATGGGAAAAATCAGTGGATGTTCAGATATGTTGCCAATTTTAGTGACGTCATTGGTGTACAACTAACCATCATTTGTGTTTATAACGTGCAAAATTCATAATATTTACAAAAAATAATGAAAAGTCACATTCTATAGCACTAATATGAATATAATAAATGGTGCACCTGTGACGTCATCAGTTGCCAATTTGTCTACATTTTTAAACATTCATGACTTTCTTATCAATTGTCCGATTTTTCTCATTTTTTTGTTCTGTTAATCTGATTTTGTGTAGACTCTTCTTTTATAGGATGAATTTCTTTTACGTTACGGTATGATGTATAATAAGAAGATATCACGTGTTTATTTATTTTGATTTGAACGTGAATTCTGCTTCATTAGTGAACACTTTTGACTTTGACGTTCTACTTTCATTTCATCTTGTGATGCAAAAAAAAGGAATGAGTTTAATATCAAGAGCATATATTACATCTCAATGTTGAGGTTAATTCTGTAAGCGGATTAAAAAAAATCATCCTCCTTGCTAGTTAATATCCCGCGAACACACACTCTCTGGGGAATAAAAGTTTTTCACATTCTGGTCCATTTCTTTGTAATGAATTATCAGCTAATATATGTAGTCTATCGTCCCTCAATCACTTCAAAGCTCTTTCTTAACAGTTCTATTTTGTAACTTTTCACTGTTGGTGTATTATTTCATGTAATTAGTAATTATGTCTCTGTAATGTATTGTTTTCTGTTGAGTGCCATGGGCGTCAGAACCTGGCGGATACCGGCGCTTTATAATTTATTCATATTCATATTATTATCATTATTGTTAATATATAGGATTATTATTATCTAATATGATATATTGCTGAAATATGACACGACAGTTAGTTGTAATTTAAATATTTTAGCCAAATTAGAGTTGATATTCTTCATACAAGATTTAATAATTTGATTATTCCGAGTGATTACCAGAATCAGGTGAGTATAATTTGAATGTTAATTACGCCTTTCATTTGTTTTTAAATTTGGTGCTTAGGCCTATATGACTATAATTATGGCTCGATTAAAAATGCCAAAAAAAGGCTGTACTGAGTGGATAATGCTACAATATAGTTGGGGTAAAAGCCTAGATCTATACACATGGGCTATATTGTATAAAAATTTGTGTTTAAACGCAAGTCATGCAATTAAACTCAACTCATGTTCCAATTGATCATGTGAGCTTATGAGGAGTAGTGTTTATTTTCCAAGTTTCATTTAAAAGCAAGTCTGATGCAATAGTGCCCAGGATAGATTATTTGGAAATTTTTGTTACGGGACAACTTTAGGAAAAAAGTGGATGAACTAGCCCTGGTCTCCCCCACCGTTCGCTACCGTCACGCAGGTGAGACACGGTGGATATGAATAACATATATTAAATTTTTAGTTATGGCTATACAAATGCACTACATAATTTCTTTTGAAGTATATAATTACATATAAACATATTTTCTTAAATCAAACATGAACAGACAACGAAACAAGATTATGAAGAGCAATATGCGGATAGTAAAATAAATCAGCATTTATCAATGATATAGATAAAGTCTGAAAATGTGCAATGAATATAAATTTTGAAGAGTTGTTTTCATTTTCATCTGGAAATTTAAAGGCGACTGTATGTTCATATTTAGCAAATTGAAGTTATTAAAGGCGGGGCGACATTACGTTCAGAGGGCGACAACTATTGCCAAACTATCCGCGGCCATTTTGATTGCGAAGATTATCGAATAGAAAAGTCACAGAATTTTTTTACTTGGAATAGCGAGTGAGCAAGTTTTATTTCGCTAGCTCACAGCTTGGCAATCGCAAACGAATGCGTTTCGCACGTTTTAAGAGAAAAAAAATACGTTTTTAGAAAAAAAGTTACGCGCGACGGCAACATGGATCGGAAAGTCGTAAGAAGTATTCCGAGCTTCTGAGCTTGACAAGGTGCGTAAGCAAGGACATTCTCAAATATCGTTGTTGCCAATACACAATACGCCGTCCATACGCGCTCGCAACCGGAAGTCATGTCGATCATGACGCCCTGACAAATAATCAAGTGGATACAATGATATCATGTCGTCTTACCAAATCGACATAACAAAATTTTTAGATCGGCATGGATATAAAGGAAATCAAAGATTGCAAGAAGATAATTGAAATTGTATATTCTATCCACAAGATGATACCCCATCCCTCTCTAAGAAAGCAGTTCATTTTTTTTTTTTTTTTACTATTCCTCCTATTTCTCCTATTTTACCCTCTTTTGTGGTAAAAGTCACCTTGATACGCGTCTTTCTGTTCACAGAACAGTACATTTTGTCTTCTCCACCTTCTTAATTTTTCTCAATCCTGCCCTTATAGCAGTCTCAAACACCATGGTTACTCCATCATTTTCCTTGGCTGAACATTCAATGTAGTCTATAGCACCGATCTCTTCAGCTAAGACCTCTGCATCATCCATCTTCACAAACTCATCGTTGTTCTTCGGAAGTTCCTCTTCGGTGTTTTCATCATCTCGGAGATCTTTCTTGGTACCAACTAGGATAACTTGTACATCTTCTGGATGATGACTTTTCAACTAATATTGTGGGGAGATAAAAATGAAACCGAGTATATTTCACAGAGTAAACAGAATAGAAACTATAATAAGCAACTACATATAAATATAGAAAGAACTGAGAATTATACAGACAAGAATCCTTGCTAAAACTCGGACTAAATTCTAGGGAAATAAAAATCTGTCATTAACCCTTTCTGCGTTGCTTTAATTCTGAGGATAGGGATTACATTTCCCATGCCTCCAGCTTAGGCACTGATAAAATAGAAATCACGCGCTGGCTAATGTCTGAGCTTACACGCAAACGAGCACTCCCCATAGAAATTGAGTTGTGCAAAAATGCGAACAAAACCACTTAAGTGTTAAAAATTTGTTTAAAAAAAGCTTGATTGCAATGCCATGTAGGCTTATTGTCAACGGTTTTGATGAGGGGTAATAATAATAATAATAGATGCCATTTATAATGCGCAGAATCCATCCTGCTGGATGCTCAAGGCGCAGTAAAGAATAGAATAGGAAAGTTGGAGGAAAGGTTGAAGGTAGAAAGGTAGAAAGGTAGAAAGAATGCTGCTTGAGTTGGAGTTATGAGTAAGAGGTATTGAAAAGGTAAGTCTTAAGGTAATATTTAATTTTTTTTTGGTAGAAGTGCAATTTCTAATGATTGGTGGGATCGTTTTCCAGAGGGTTGGGTCAGCATGAGAAAAAGAACGATCTTCCCACGATTTTGATGATCTTGGTATTACAAGGGTGCTGAAGTTGGAGGAGCGAAGACTCCTAGGAGGAGTGTATACATGTATCAAGTCAATACACGTATTTTTGTGGGACAGAATCATTTACTATGTGAAAGACAAGGAGCAAGATCTTAAATACAATGCGGTCTGTGACTTGAAGCCAGTGAAGCGATTTCAAAGTTGGGGTGATGTGAGAATGTTTTCTAGATAGGGAGATAATGCGGGCGGCAGCATTTTGGAGTTTTTGGAGTTTCGACAACTGAGTCTGAGGTAAACCATACAAGAGTGCATTTCAATAATCTAGCCGGCAGGATATAAGTGCATGAACTAGTTTTTCAGTGGCTTGTTTCGATAATTACTTCTGGATGAATCCGATATTGCGGAGTTGAAATCTGACAGAGCGACAGATTGTAGAAAGTTGGTTTGACATGCTCATTTGACAGTCGAGCATAACACCCCGACAGGCCTGGGACATCTCGATTATCATGATTAAGATTAAGAAATGGATTGTATATTCACCTTTTGCAGGTTGGTAAAAGATACATTTAAAATAGTTTATTGTAATTTCTTACATGGACCCTTAAACAATTGTGTGTTTTTTATAGACAGCAATAACCATCTGTCTCCAGGGAATTTTCTATTCATATATATTTTTGGATTTTTAAAGCCCAAGTACAGTTTTGTTAAAAGCGAATATTTTTATCGCCAGATTTGGTCTTCAAATCTATATGAAATTAAATATAGCATCATAAACATATTGCCCAAAAGATTATGCGAAAAATTAACGAGTTTGGGAAAAGCTATAACCTAAAATGTGCACATTTGTTTAGTGTGGTGCTTCACCACACTAATTCAATAGTTTCTTTCTTGATAAAGGACAACTTCCCATGCTCAGAATTGGATGAAAATTTCAGAATTTAATTGTTGTGTATATCTCTAAATCATTATATTGTCAAATAATGGAAATAATATGCCCGATAACAAGCAAAATAATGATATGACCTAGAGAGGGCGCTAAATATGATTTCACGGTCAAATTCAAATTTTGAAAAGAATCAGTTCGTACAAAAAATATGCTATGGTCTCAAAATGTGTATAAGAATTACATGTCATGATAAACATCCCAAAAAAAAATCACATTTCTTCATCTTTACCAAAACTATACTTGGGCGTTGCATGTTCTGGCAAGGTAGATCCCGAATAATTCGGGTTAATTTGTCATATAAGATTTGGTCAAAATTAAGAAATGAAAAATAAACTTAGATAATAAAATGAGAAATTTTCCGACCGAGATTTCTGTTTAAAACGGCATTCTTGGGCAAACAAATATTCCTATTTCCAATATTAGTTTCTTACTTCTGGTATATATTTCTTTGAGATGTTCTGGAAGCTCTCCGGGTTGTTCACAGAGAAGCACATTAGGATGACATGGGTACCCGGGTATGCACGTGGTCTTAGTCTATCAAAGTCTTCATAACTCACTGTGTCCCAGATCTCAATCTCCACCTACGACAGAATATTGAGAAAATTATGAAAGGAACAAATAAATACTACAAATTAAATACCCTATAAACGATCGAGTATTGAATTACGAATGAATAACAACAACAAAAAAATATTAAGTGATAATCGTTCAATGTTGAAATGTCGATTTACAATTTCGAACAATCTATCAGGCCACAGGGTCCTAAACTTGATTAAATACACCATTCGCATTTAAACAATGATTAACAGCCGGGTTTCGTGACCAGGCGTTTTTTTTTTCTTGGAAAATCATACACTATATTCGGACAATAAAACAACTCGAGTGCCGTATGAGAATAGTAGCCTATTTCCCGGACAAATGCCGGCTAAACACCGGATAAGTGTACATGGTGTATAAGAGAGTATATGACTTACCCATTCGCTATCCACTTCTCTATCAATGACACAAGTCTCATACACGACAGGTACCGGGTCTGGAAACTTCTCGTTGACATACTTCATAATCAGAGATGTCTTTCCGCAATGATCTCCAATCGTCACTATCTTAATGACACCGGGCGCCATTTTGTTACCAATTCCGTGAAGTATCTCACTCAGAAAACAGGGCGGTGTTTCACCAACTCATTCATTAGGTTACACGCGGACTGTAAGAAAGACTGGACTACGTTAACTAGTGTGATACGCGTTACATTATTGGTCAGATTAGCACAAGAAATGATACAAGTCGTGCGTTAAGTCGTTCTTTAAGTCTTTCGTAACTTGGAGAAACACCATCCAGAGTAAGAAAGACAAACTCGATCCTCTTGACGCATTGATTAAGACGGTAAGGCGACTTGTACAAACTCGCCTTGCGGTGCACGTATAAGCTGCCGTAATCTCGTCGTGGTTTCTGAAACCGTAACGTTTCGACTCTATGAGTGTATCCTACATACTACCAACATCTAGTGCGATTTCTTGTAACTATTCTATTTAATCGTAGCTTTGTGACCAAGACGAGTGACGGACAAACCCAATTGCAGGATGTGGCATAAAACACTACTACACTCATACTAACAAGATCAAACGCTGTATTTGTTTTGCAGCATAGAAATTATGAGTATTATATTATGCTTTAGATTCGCTCCGCTTCAATTGAAAAGAATAACTCACACTTCAACGAGTCTCTAAAGATTCGATTTGACAACCTTTGTACCAAGAAAGAAAACTATCATGCGTTTTTATTAGAAAGAATTGAATTTGGGGTCAACTTCAAAACATTGGTGAATATTGGGATGCTTCGGTCAACAACAATAACAGCACAGTTCGATTAAACACTGCGGGTTTTCATAACATGCATAATACCAGACAAGTTTTCGAACCACACCACTGTATTAGTAAACTGATTCAAGTAGTGTCATGTTGAGTATATTGCGGAGTAAAAACACATTTCACTCCACTTTTAGGTAAATTACAATCTTTCAAATTTATCGATAATGCTGTTGTTCTAACAATTTTCAGGCGTTACTCATTATAAACACTCAATGTGGACTTTGTCTAGGGAATCTCTAGGTGAAGTAATAAACGTGTTCTTAAATAAACCTTTGTGTTATCCCTCAATTAAAGTGAAAAGTAACTTGTATATGTATGGTGTAACAATTATCCTCAAGGTGACATGACATCTCCTGATTGTGGTGAAAATTTATTGGTTTTGATAGACTTGAAAGTTTCCAAAATGAAATTCGTGTTCTTGATAATGTTTATCTTGTTCCAAACTCAGTAATTAAACCATTATGTAAATAATTGACTGCTGAGATTTCCATCGCCTGGGCGGTGTTTCACCAAGATAAGAAATACTTTACGCACGACTTTCCGTTCGACTGGTACCCCTTCTTGTGTGTAATGGTTCACATAATTACGCGCATTCAGCGCAAGAACTCACACCAGTCGTGCGTAAATTTAAGAACGATTTGGTGAAACACACGAAAAAAATCGTCGAAACTGTGTCACAATCCTTTAATATTCCTGTACTTCACTTTAATACCAAATGAAAGTTATCTAATATTTGTTCGATTTGCGTTTTAATCACTAAATTTCAAATTAACACATCAACCTTTATACTAGCTAAATATATAAAAAGTAGTGAATACATAGTCTCAATCACTCAGGTTTAAGTATGTGCGCACAGTAGTGGTGGTTGTAGTAGGGAAGGGGATGGGGCGTGAGTTCGTGCCTTCCATCCCAACCCGCCCCCGTTTATTCAAATCTGGTCCGGACGGTGCGCTCATATTATAGCTCAACAGCTTTAAAAAGCCTCATGGAAAGTTTGGAAATCCGAGAGTTTGTAAATTTCACTCCATAAAGTTTTTGCAACAGTTGGGGGCGCATGGCTAGGATCCATATTTGTCACCTTTCCTCTAAGGGTCCCAGAATCATCGAATAGTGTTCCTCACGTTTCCTTCTACAACCGATTCATTTGCACCATGGTAGAACAAGTACTACCACCCGTTGTATTTGTATTGTTAGATATGACGTCATTCCTTTGCCTTCTCAGCTTCTCCATCCACATGGCGATGACCCGCTTGTTGAACCCGAAGACGATGAGGATGAAGACCCCCTGCAGAGAATTGATGACGGTGAAGACGTACCAAAGAGCGGGGATGTTGGCGTACTCGCAGACGAAAGCCAGGATCCAGGGGAATCCCATCATGCAGGACAGCTGGAGTAATAATAATAAAAATGATAATGATAATAATAATAATATTAATTTAATATCTCTTATTTACCCCGGGTAACCGATTTCAGCTGTGGGCTATTCTTCCATAACATAAACTATTGCTCTTCTCCATTCTTGACCCTTACTAGGTCGGGCTATTTTGGGAGTTTTCATAGCTGGGGAAGGGGGGGGGGGGGCTTGGGGAAGGCCTCCCAGGCCCCCCTTCTGTTCTCGGCCGTCGATTGCGCTATCGTCGCGAAAATTTGCACGCGAGTACAGTATCATGTAAACTACAAATTTGCATCATCAGATTTTTGAAAAAAAATACACTGTTTATTTTGAAATAATGAATTATGGTAATTTATGGATGAAAAGGCATTTTTGTGCTCTAAATCACAAACTACTGGTGATAGAAATCTATTTTTTTTTTTTTTTTTTTTTGTTTTTTTTTATTAAAATTCCTTTAATTCCTTTAATTCCTTTTTTTAAAATTTTATTTTTTTTTTTTTTTTTTTTTTTTTTTAATTTTTTTTTTTTTTTTTTTTTTTTTTTTTTTTTTTTTTTTTTTTTTTTTTTTTAGCAGAATTCATGGCAATTATTTTTTGAAGCATAATTGTGCTAAAATGAATTTTAGCCAATGGCCATGGAAGCAAAAGTGTGAATTTCTATGTGAATTAATTGACAAAAAAGTGCATTGACTCTGTACACAGAATCACGTTTTGGAGCAGGTTTGAGGCTAACATGCGTCTATGAAATGTTACGTAACGTCGTAACGGTAGGTCCGATTTCCGTAAAAATGGCGTTATCAGAAATTTTCATGCGGCGAAATGATCGTGAAATCCGTCGAGGGGGGCCTCCGAGGCCCCCGGCCTAGTTAGGGTTAAATTCCGAGCGCCTTTCAGGGCAGGTTGTCCTATTTTTAAAAGCCTTTAACAAGTTTAAAAAGACTCGGTTGGCCGGGATCGACCCCACGACCTCCCGTTTATGGGGCAGACGCTCTACCACTGAACCACATATGTCTGGTCAAAGGAAAGGTCACACCTATTTTTAATCAAAACGTAAAATCACTACACAAACCTGGGCGGTGTTTCACCAAGTTACGAAAGACATTGAGAACGACTTTTTACGAGTATTCACTGTGCTGGATAATAGAGAATCATTATTACACTCATCCACGCACTTCAGTCTTCCTTTCAGCCGTTCGTATTAAAGTAAAAGCTAATCGATGATAAAAAAATGTAACACTAGAACAGTGTGGGACAATTAGAAAAAAAATACAAGTGATTTATTAAATCGATGTAGTCTCGGACCGAACAATTTTAAAGTAATGTTAGTAGCACCGACGTATCTACATCGTTTCACTATATGACACACATATGATATATTTTAGATATCGGCGCAAACTTTATGGTAGCAGTAACTCACCTTGATGTACAATGAGAGCTCCTCCTTTGCTTTATGCAGGCGAGGTCTTTTCTTCAAAGCTTTCTCTGATGCCCGTTTAGTGAGTCTTAGTCCCACGACTGTATCCGTAAACAGAATTGCGTTTAAGACCAGGAGCGTGGCAAGAGGTGCTCCGAAGGCATAAAGATTCGGACTACCAGCAAACAGCCAACAAAAACCAACACTGTTGTAAATGGGAGATAGATCGGTACAGTCGCAGAGGTCGAGGAACAGACAAGAGCCAACGATCAACGCTGGCGTTAGGGAAGCGTAGAGTGCGTACCACAGGTAGGAATTCCTGGATTGGTCGGGAATCTGCACCTTGACGCGTGAGCCAAAGGTCCGGTTGAGATCGATGGCCAGTGTATTCATCCAGAAGAAGATGGACAACCAGAAGTAATGAGACACGGCTGCCACCGTTCTACATAGAACTTGACTTTGGATGTTCACTTTACTTACAAGAACTGATAGAATTGTAATGGACAAAGCAATAGATAAGGAAACAATCAATTTGCCAGCGACATTGCGAAGTGCCGAGAACGTTACATACGTAGCTATTATCAGTGATAGCGAAACAATAGAGATGATAAGTCCAACCATTTCGATGATGTCAAGACCCGGATACAGGCTATCTCTCCATTCTCTTTGTATCTTGAGACAAACGACAACAGAGCCATCGGGTTGTTTGCGAAACTGGTCAGATGAAAGGACAGTATTGCTGTCGATGATTCGGAGAGCTCCTTGGGAACTATTGGAAAGAAACTCAAAGTCGCTTGCTGGAATGGTCACATATGTTTCACAATTTAGTGCCGTTCTGTCCGAACAAATATCGGTTATCGTAGAAACACTCAAGGAGTATTCTGTTGTGTGTCTCGTAATATTTACCCTGAATGGTCGTAGTGATGTCATACTGTGTTCTGCAAATGTCAAGAAACTGTGAGATACACAACTCCATTCCGCTGGGACTTCTACCAGCACTTCTATCAGGGATGCATTCCCAAACGATGGCATGAAGAAGCATGTGGTATTGTTAGACAACCTTGTAGTTCCGAAACCCAGTTCAGAATCTGAATCAAGCAGTGCAGTGAGGTTCAGTTCTGTCTGAAAACACACCTGGCATGTCATTTCGATCGGAGATAATTGGCTGCACTCGTAGTTGCCCTCTATTTCACTATCTGCAGGGGTACAGGATATATCAGGCAGAGAAACAATGTCAGAGAATGTCAGCATGTCCAATGAAAACTCAAAGAAGAACTTGTTTAGAATCTCAGCAAGATTCTCTACGTCGAGTGACGTCATATTGTTCCCCACTTTATCAGAGGAGAACGTTGTGCATATTAACGCAGTGACATACCCCTTGGTGCGCTCGCATTGTGTAGTTGTGGCATTATATTCAAACCCAATGGGACAGTAGAGAAGTTGACAGGAGCCAGAAAGTGGGTCAAAGGCTTCGTTTTGAGCGCAGGACACAGTTCCCATTTCCGTTATGACGTCTAGGGCAAAGTTGAAGTAGCGAACAAATCCTGGTTTTTTCGGTTGTAGACTATCCGAATCGAGCGACTGGCACAAGGTATGAGCCAGAGGAACAGAACAGACATCAATGCCGTTACAATAGGCGCAATGGAGGTTTTGATAGATGATACCGTTATGCTCAACCGGAGCCATATACGTAGGGCAGGTCTTTTGAGTATGATTTTCTTGGTCCATAGAACAGGTAGTGACATCGACTGGAAAACAAGTACGGGGAATCATGTCATCTTCCAGTCCAGACGGGGGTTTCAGCTCATACGAACACTTTCTTGATCGGATTAAATCATCAACGGTAAAGTTGAGGTTGGTAGAGTAGGTGATATTTTTCTCTTTATCAACACATCGCCACACCTGCTGCCAAGGCAGAATTTCATCAGGCGAAACACCGTGACATAAAGCACAGAGAATATTCTTGAAGTGACCAATGCCTAGGATTGCAACAGGAGTGCTGAACACATCCGCAGATGTTGAGGGAATCTCGCAGTATCCCCTAATAGAACTATCCTCTAGGACATCATCCGGGCACTTTGAAATTAGATGGTAGTGGTCGGAGATGGTTGTGTCGTTTCCAAACAATCCATAGCTCATCCCCAACAACGTAATGCATTTTAAGTATGGCATGTGCGCATCTTCCCAATATTTCTTAATAGCCGGACTGTTATTGGTATCGGGATTATGACGAGTGTCTTCTGCTCTTAGATTGGGAGCATCAATGGAAGTGAATGGGCTCAGATTATGGACGTCGGAAATGTAATCTATATCTAATTCTGAATCAGAGGCATCTGGAGAACCGTATGCTGCTACATTTGGAACAGAAGATGCAGCCAGTGTCCTTGCAACAGGACGGTGACGGTTGGCTTCTGATCCAAGATCTGGCGCATCAGGGATATCAGATGATGCCAGATCAGAGTCACAACCCGGTCCCGTCTTCGAAATAGAGGTAGTCCCTTCTGTTCCAATATCAGGGTCAGACTGACCAGCATCTAATCTTCTACCAGTGGTAAAGGTAGTATAATTTTCGAGATTAGGATCACTAGGCATAGTATGAGACCCTAGATCAGGATCGCCAGGCGTAGTATCGGTTCCTAGATTAGGATCACCAGACGTAGTATCAGTTCCTAGACTAGGATCTCCAAGGTTAATAACAGTTCCTAGATCAGGACCATCATGGGAGGTATCACTTCCTAGAGTAGGATCACCAGGGGTAGTATCAGTTCCTAGATTAGGATCACCGGACGTAGTGTCAGTTCCTAGACTAGGATCACCAGCCGTAGTATCAGTTCCTAGACTAGGATCTCCAAGGGTAAAAACAGTTCCTAGATCAGGACCATCATGGGAGGAATCACTTTCTAGATTAGGATCACCAGGGGTAGTATCAGTTCCTAGATTAGGATCACCGGGCGTAGTGTCAGTTCCTAGATTAGGATCACCGGGCGTAGTGTCAGTTTCTAGATTAGGATTACCGGGCGTAGTGTCAGTTCCTGTACTAGGATCACCAGGCGTAGTGTCAGTTTCTAGATCAGGATCACCAGACGTGGTATCAGTTCCTAGACGAGCTTGAAATAATTCTGTCCCAACATCAGATACATCAGGGCTAACACCTGCTTCTGTGTTAGGAGCATAGGAACTATAATCTGGTCCTGTGAAAGGATTAAGAGGAATATCACTTGTTCCCTTCGCAGGAACGTACTGTGTGACACCTGTCGCTACGTCAAGAGAAGAAGTGGTTGCATCAGGTACAAAACTGGAAGCATCAGAGGTGACAGGTGATCTCGTAGTGGGAACAGTGTCAGGAACATAAGAGGCAGAACTAGAAGGGACATCAAGGGAAGTATCTGATCCTCCTTCAGTAACGGCAGTGTGACGATCTATCCCCACATCAGGATTTGTTGTGGTAGCGCATGCACCCTGATCAGGAACACCAGTATCAATATCTATCCCAGAACCAGGTGCGCTAGAAGTGCTAAAAATTCCATGGCTAAAAGCATCCAAACTGTCCACTGTTCCAGCGGTGGACATCAACTCCTCAGCATCTGGGCAACATTCATTGTACAGAGCACACTTGTCATCGCATCTGCATGAACGTGTATTCGAAGGAAACGCACATGAGAATGGGGAGGCACGGGACGGGCAGGTCGGATCAACTGTGATATATTCTGAGCCTCCCGCGTAGCACTCAATTCTATCTGTGAAATAAAAAAAAAATACAAAGGAACGTGACAAAATAAGGTGACAAAGGCGATGAGTGAAAAAAAGAACCACAATGACCATATATATGACCGCGTTATAGCAATTTCTATCACTAAAATCTGACCAATATAAGGAATTGTTGACAGGATAAGGATGAAATGAGTGCCAGAACTGATTTCGCTCTATCCAGGAATCCGCAAATAGGTAGATGCGGCTGACGTCATGACCATAGCAACCGATGATAAGAATTCTGATTACTTACCCGTGTTAATATGTCTTTATCGTTTTTCATTATTACAACTAATTTCTATCAATGAACTTCAACCTAAGCACCCGGACTGACACGCTCGCCTAAGTACGTAACAGAGAAATTTCTAAATTGATGGACGGAGGTTTGTTGGAAGGTAAAACACGAGTGTGCATCTGATATGTGAAATGAACGATGTGCACATCAGTTGCACACTAGTTTTCTATCGTCCTTAAACTTCCGTCCAGACGTCCACCAGTATCGAAAACACACTAATATAATGTTAATGTGGCCCAAGTCTAAAATCAGGATTATCTTGCAAACATTGCGTGGAGGGCCCTTACGTTAAGCCCTGGTCACATAGGACCCCGGAAGCAACACGATTCACCCCGATTCTTTGTTAATTCACGGTTAACTGCCTCATAACAACGAGTCGGGTGAATCGTGTTGTTTCCGGGGTCCTATGTGACCGGGGCTTAAATTGTCTGAGATAAATTTGATGGGCTGTGGTTAAGAATGTTTAAACACTGTCTATGTTTGTAGTGTTTCCTTACCGATAGCATTTGTTGTATGACAGCTTGCCCCAATTATGACGATGCCCAAAAGATAATGCGTCAATCGGCGAATCATTTTGTCGAGACGAACCTGCAAGCATGAGGACGAAGGGTAAATAACAAGTAATGTTTTCAACCTCTCCTAAATATGCTTGAGTGCATTTTAGAGGTGAAGTAAAATTCCAAAATGTACAGTAAGTAATGTGTAAAATGGGCTAAGAATCTGAAATGATGGTACAAATTAAATTCCAATGAACTATTAGGGAGCGTTTTTTTTTCTTCTTTTCAATTCAATTTTTTTCATTGAGATAAAAAAAGTACAGATATATAGGGTAAAATATATATTAAATGTAAACGAATGAGTAGACTGCTGGGAAGAAAAGAGTCTTATTAGCTGCTGCCACCAGATATAAGGTACATACAATATACAATATCAAAACAAATAACGAAAATGAATAACATATATATGTATATATATATGTTTTCTGCATGACTATGGTAGACCAAGGAGAAAAAAAATGCAAATTTGTCATCATTTAAGAAGCTAAAGTTCGTAACATCATTCTATTTTAAGGAGTTTAAAACTTCAAAAGATAAAAAATAAATCCCAAACTTACTCCTCAATACGCTGTCCTCTGCTGATACAAAACAACCTTTCAGGAACTCGTTTCTCAGATGTTATGGTTCGTCGGTTCGTGACAGATTTGTCATTGCTGTAGCAAATATTGTTCTCCGATTGAGACGGTTGAAGCAGCAACTCAGGAAATGGTCGGAAGTGTTGATATAATTTCATAATATAGCAAAAATAAATTAATATTGTTATCTGCGAGATGGACCTCCGAGGAGCATGGTAATTTTATGTGGTCGAGTAAACCAATTTTGAAGCACAAACTACCTTTATTCAAGGGAGCTTTATAATGTCATTTCCCAAAATTTAGAGGAAAAAGCATAAATAAATGAAAATGAAATGGCCATCTTTTTCTGCATGTCATACGAATCTGGGATGATCTGAGTGAAGACAATTAAATACCATTATATCTCAAAATGACAATAGAAGAGATGAAAGTCAACTCTCTCTGGCGATCATATAAATATAAAAATACTATCTCTGGCGACAGCTATTTTGATATTTTGAAATGGCGAGTAAGTGGTCACTGCTACTTGAATTCTCGAACTGTTTTTACTGCGTCTTTTTAAGGCCCCAGCACACCAAACACGGCACGGCATCACGACATGGCATTTACGCGATGTCTGCTCTGTGATTGGCCAATTCTTGAACATCCTTTGCGCAGAGTAGCGTACTGGCCAATAACAACCAAGATACGGCGTAAATTCCGAGCAGCGGCTGTCGTGCCGTGTTTCGTGTGACTGTGCCTTTAGCGCGACGGCACACGGCACACTAGGATGAAATCAATATTTGATTTGAATTTAAAATATAGATCATGTACGTGCTTCAAAATTGTGTTGAAGGTAGACTGGACTAGATTTTTCATTGTTCGGATTGATTCTTCATTAAGTTGCAATGAGATTTCGTTGCAGATTGAAAAGGAGAGTATGCTTTTAAAAAGTCCAATATTCAATTAGACTTTGTCAAAAATGAACTGGACGCTTGTTTGTTCTATTGGCAGTCGTTTTATTTTTGTAACCCACGAACCTTTCATCCTATACACTATAAATTATGTATAACGTGTGCAACAAAAAATAAATATCTACGTTTTTAGCGAAATTTTAGTGATGAAAATCTTGCAATAAAAATATATTACTATCTGATGTGATTTCAATTTCGTCTTAGCTGGGGGTCTGGACAAGCTAATTCTTTACGAAAGGAAATAATAATTTGTTTAGAAATCGTTACAATTACGAACTGTAAAAGACTGAGGGTGTGGCATTGGCTCTTTTACTGGGGTCGGGGCGTAAAAATGAAAATCTATGATATTGGCGCCAAGTTA
>BQKZ01008296.1:11317-21939 GCA_036244855.1 Temnopleurus reevesii | reverse complement strand
AAAAAAATATATATCGGTCCAGTGGCCTTGAGTAACACCGGGGCTAACTGGGAACAGGAGACCCCAAGTGCTGCAGACAAAGGTGTCAACCTCTCCCCTCGAAAAATTGGAAACTCGATTGTCATTAGATGCCACGTCTCGTCTTCTACCCAATGCTCCACCCCCTCCCCGTATATGCACTCACAAAAAAAAAAAGGACCAAACGTAACAGATGCGTTTATTTCACTTTGTATTTGTACCATTTTTCTACCGTATTGTGAACAAGGCTTCCAAATGTGATCGGATATTTCAGTGAATTACTTCCGTGGGAGTGTTCCCTAAAGTTGTGATTTATGTGAGTATAATTGTGTATTTTAAAGCATTTTTCGTTCAGTAGATAAGTATTACAAGCAGTTTTCATTTGTAATAACAACTCGTTAACTATTTGTGTCAATGAAGGATGTTTTAGGTTGAAGAAAACTGTCTACTTCCTCTGTGTAAGGGCCAGAGTTGCAAATCGCTCATAATTGCCGGAGTAGCAGACAAAAATGCACACATCCTGCCATCCAAATTGTGTACAAAACTTTGCACAGTCACACATACAGTCAGTAGAGGAGAAATAGAGAAACTACAGCTTATACGTAGTTTAGGTCCCCCTTGATTCACTTTTCACAGTATTGCTTTATTCAATCCATGACAGTGCCTGAATATAGCTCAATGGCAAACCCGGAGAATAGCAACCAGGTGCGCACGATGTATTCAATATGTGTACAATGCTATGGAAGCGTGCGGTAGTGCGTCGGCGATGATTTTTGCACCAGATTCGACCTACAAACATTTGGTAAAGTTGGCTCAAGTTTACACTTTTAACACCAAAGTCAATTAAATTTTTCAAAAGATTTCTTGAAATATTGAAGGAGGGTAAAGAAAATAACATTTAAAACCATTATTGTGTTTATAAAATGTAATAAAAGTCGCTTTTGGACTTGTTTTGTGGATGGTTACCTGTGTGTATTTTTTTTATTTTGGACTTCTGCCGCCGATGTTATGCAATTTTTACATGGCGCGCGCACGCAATCTGGTCGCTATTCTCCGGGTCTGCCTAGCTCAATTGTACTTTACATATGATATTGGTGTTGCCAGTTCCAGTTGCTGTTGTTCAAAATAAACAGATCAACTGCAAATGAACTGCAACGCATATTTTCATTCGGGCATATTAACAAGACTTGCATGAAACAATGATTTTGATTGGCACCTTTAGATTCATTAACTGCAACTTTTGATCAATTGCAACTTGAACAGCATCCCCTTAGGCTTAGATAATGAGCTAATTTTGCACAAAAGTAAAGGATGCTATTCTGAAGAGTAGATGACAGACTAGTAATATTTTATTGAAGGTTCAAAGCTACATCATTTAACTTGTATTTATCTCTTGTTTGTATTTCAGGGAATTCCATTCTTGAAAGCACAGATGAATTGATCTGTGCATCGTATGTGTCAATCAGATCATCATCATCATCCTCATCATGAGTATCGCTGACTACACTCAAAGTCCTGAGGACCACCAGGCTTTTCTTGTCACCATCAAGCCAGTCGGTGCCGTCAAGGTTCGGACATTCGTCAGGATCATCGACCGCATCAACACTGTCACATACGTAAGATTGCCTGACAACAAACGTGGCATCTGGCTCCGATACAAACGACTCGTACACCTCGAGAACAATGAATGGGGCGACTTTCAGGTTCATAGGCGTGTTGCCGGTCTCATCTGCTTGGGGAAGGCGTCCTCAGAGATTGAGCTTGCCACCGTGTATGCGAACTTTGACACGATGAAAGAGACGTTTCGTAATACGCTCTTTGATTCTAGATGCTTTGTGTTTGGCATGTCGGAGGAGATGGTGCAGGAGAGTGCATCAGGTGTGAGACCAGACGCTGTGTATTATAAGAGTATGGATAACTGTGACCAGTTGGAGGACGATGTCAAGGAGTTTGCTGCAGCATTGTTCTGGGTTCTGGAATCCAAACGGCTCGATAAAACTAACACAAGTAGAAACGACAAGCTCCCTCTCTTGATGGCGCCATTTGAGAGGAAGGATATCGTAGGCATTGATACAGAGACAAGGTAGTGCAAACATGCTTGAACATTATGCAGGGAGTTCTGCAAAGAATATAATGATTATATCCTGTATTGATTTGAAACATATGAATTACAGTTTTGCAAGGCCATTCTGTCATGAAAATGTACTTGGCCAAATTTCAAAATGATCTGGATTTTAGTTTCTACGTTGTATTATTCTTAGGAAAGATGATGATATTGAGTATTTCACTTTAAGTTGGCAATTTATCCTGTATTGATTTGAAAGACATGACTTACATGTACAGTTTGGCCAGGTCATTTTAGCATTAAAATGCAGTGGTGACATTTTCAAATGACCTGAATTCTATGTTTCATTAATTTTTAGGAAAGGAAATAATATTGAGTTTAGTTCTAAGTTCGCAATCTCTAACATCCATTTAGAATTTGCAGTTGATGTGTTACATTTTATGCCACTGTTTGCTCCTTAAAGATCAAGCCTGACATCTTGGGCATTCATTCATTGAAAATGTTCGTTCATTATTTTTATGAATACTTGCTTTGAATGGGATAAGTATGAATGTCTGAATGGGATAAGTATTCTGATGGAGGAAATCAGAAATGACATCAATTACATTGTAAATTTATGCACAATTGTGTAATACCGGTCGCATATCAAAGTACAAATATCGATATTTTTCATTATTTGGTATAAATTGTTGCCAAATTCAAAAGATAATCGTAATAAGTTTGTCCATTGTTGAAACATCCAGTCTTCCTCAGTCTTACATTTTACTCCTTTTTCATTGTCATTTCTGATGCAGGACCTTCAGACGGCGTGTACAGGGTAGGATGCGTAAGCATGTTGGCGATCTAAGCCTGATGGCTGGTATGACTCAGGATGCGTTTGTTCACTACCAGACTGCCTATGAGATACTGAAGGGAGCCAATGACTGGCTATGGATGGCAGGTAGGTTTCAGTCTGGGTTCAAACTTATTCTGTTATAAGGGGGTGTTGTTCAAAAGTTGCAATTGATAACCAGTTGCAGTTGATCGGAACATGCCAATCAAAATCATTTTTTTATTCGCATCTCGTTAAATGTGCATACCTCGTGCGAATGAAAATACATGTTACAATTTGCAAAGTGGCAGTTGATTTTGAGCAACACCCTCTAAGTCTCCCTTCTCTCTCCTTCACCTCCACCCCCCAAAACGAAAGAACAAATTATTTAGTCTTCTGGAGACCAATCCAACCTATGAAAATGGCTGGACTTGAACTTGTTCATTTTCCTTTTCATTCTTATGATAGATAAAAAAAAAGAATTAAATTAATTGATAGCAGAGATGCCAACAATCAGGAATATACATGAGGATAGGAATTAAGATGTGAATTACCACACAGCGGAACCACATATTTTGTATTGAGAGAAAGCATTATATTTACAAGCTTAAGCTTTCTCTGATATGAAGGTATTTGGTTCTGCTATGTTGTTATTCACGTTTTAATTTTTATCCTCATGCGTATTCCGAAAAGTTGGCATCTCTGTGATAGGCATGTGAAAAATATAGTGAAAAGTTGTTTGATCCTTACTTGATCCTTGATGTTCTCTTTACCTCTGCAGTCAGTAAATCTTTATTGTTTACATTCAGTCTTGAAGGCTATTTGCTCTGATGTGAATATGTTTGGTTCTGCTGATTTTTTTTTTTAAATAATTTTTATCCTCATGCTTATTCCAGAATGTTGGCATCTCTGTGATAGGCATGTGAAATATATAGTGAAAAGTTGTTTGATCCTTACTTGATCCTTGATGTTCTCTTTACTTCTGTGGTAAGTCTTTATTTTTCACATTTCGTTCACTTCAACTTCCAGCTTGTCTTGAAGGTATGTGTGCATCTTCAGTAATCCAGCTGTACCCTAGCGAGCAGAAGATCAAAGGAATACCTAGGAATGCTTCCTTCAGTGGGGAATCATTACTCAAGCCACCAGAACAGAAACTCCACAGAACAGGTGAGCACAACTTATTTTTCTTCACTTTCACTTGCCCAAATGGGCTAGGAATGGTTTTATTGTGTAAGAGTATAAATTATTGACTGTCAGTGAATTCTTTGATGAGAATCCAGTCGCAAGATCTATCGTTTGACAGAACTTCACTGACAGCTCAGCCAACTGTAATGTTGTACATGTGTATGCAGCTGCTTATGTTCTCTTTTATGTTTTAGGCAAGAGAATTTGATATTCAGGCAAGTGATTTGAAAAACTACTTGCTCAGTAGGGCAAGTAGTGCAACAAATTCTCGTAGCACTGTGATTTAATTGTTCAATGTGTTCTGTTTGAAAATCTACTTTTATGCACAATCACTGAATATCGTATTCATTTTTTTTGCAGGGAGCTATGAGACAATGAATGGAGTTGAAGACAAATATGAAGATGACGAAGACTTGCCAAAGAACTGCCTTCCTCCTGATGATATTATTGAGAAGTACAGGGATGCCATCGTTCATTATGCCAAGGTTGGTCATCTTCACAAAAAATTATGAAGGATTAATAATTCAACTTTTAAAGCTTCTAGAATTTTTGTTAAAACATGTGTCGAAATGTCATTGTATAGTGAACAATGACTCTTGCCATTCAATTGGAGGGATACGGTTCCGGTCTCACCCATGACGTTAACAAAGAATACGGTTTTACAAGCACTATCAACATATACAGTTGTCCTCAAAATTATTCATACCCCATGAAAAATGGCATTCTTGTTCTGATTCTTCACTTACAAAATCTGTTATGTTGGTATGTTCTGTATATCTTTTGTCTACATGTTAATATGTAATATTTCACATATTGTTTGACCAAACCTCATTTGCATAATAAAGGATGTGACCCAAAATTCCTTTTTGCAGATGTTCAGAATTATTCATACCCCTGAAGAGATCTTCACAAAAGTGTCTTTTGTTGATAAATCCCATTCTTTACACCTCCTGTGAATGTGCTAATCTTTGCCTTAGTATTAATTCAAGATGTTCCAATTGAATAAATACCTTCTTTTGTATCCAAATTTTAAATGGTGAAAGGAAATAGTCCCTTTTCAGATGGGTATAAATAGGGTAAATTTGCTTAGATCATTCTCAGTATCTGATCATCATGGCCAAGAAGGAGGAGCTCAGTGAGGACCTATGTTGAAGTCTTGTGCATGCCCACAGTAGAGGAAAGTGCTACAAAGCCATTTCCAAGCAGTATGATATCCATGTGACGGCTGTTCAGAGCAGAATCAACAAGCACAAGGGGTTTAACACTGTAAAAAACCTCAGTAGGCGAAGCAGGAAGTGCAAGGTTTCCCCTAAACCTGCCAGGAAAAGCTGCCGAGGGGTCAACAATAATCCACGGACTACAACCAAGGCCCTAATTGACACCCTTCACCAGGCTGGGACGAAGGTGTCATGATCTACCATAGATCGAATCCTGCACAGAGGTGGACTACATGGATGTCGGCCACGAAAGACGCCACTACTCCGGAAAAGACATCTGGAGACTCACCTGGCCTTTGCTAGAGGTCATCTGCCGAAAGATCCAAGCATTTGGCCTACGATCATGTGGTCTGATGAGACGAAGTTGGCATTATTTGGCCATATGGATGCAAGATACGTCTGGAGGAAGAAAGGAGAGGCATACAAACCAAAGAATACCGTGCCCACTGTCAAGCATGGTGGTGGAAGCATAATGCTATGGGGATGCTTCTCTTCCAATGGCACTAGGAACCTCCTCAAGGTCGAAGGAATCATGAAAAAGGACAATTACATCAAGATCCTTGATGAAAATGTGGATGAATCTGCTGGGAAATTCCAACTTGGCGACAATTGGAGGTACCAGCAGAACAATGATCCCAAGCACTCTGCCAAAGTAGTGAAGAAATGGTTCAAGGACAATGGTATCAACATCCTGGAATGGCCAAGTCAGAGTCTCGACCTTAATCCGATCGAGAACTTTTGGTATGCGATGAAGACCAGAGTGATGCCAAGGAAACCGACCAACCTGACACAACTTGAGGCTTTCGCTAAAGAAGCGAGGGCCAGCATCCCACAGGAGACATATAGGAAGCTTGTGGACAACTACAAGAAACGTCTGGAAGCAGTCATCAAAACAAAGGCTATACTATTGACTACTAAAGAAAGACATTGGACTCAGTAAACATAGGGTATGAATAATTCTGATCATGGCAATTTTTGCAAATTCATGAATAAAATACCCAAGAAACTAAGAATTTATCAAATTGTGTATTGTTGTTATTGTTTTACTTGTTGGTCATATATAAATCATAAAAATTATTTCTAAAATGCAGTAATTTTAGGGCAATAATAAAAAACTACCAAAATACACAGGGGTATGAATAATTTTGAGGACAACTGTATATGAAAATATACAATGTATGACCAACACTTTATTCCTGCTTATTGTGCCTATGGAGGTCGTGTTTTTAATCTAAATTTTGTTTACAACACTTAGCATTGATTTTGAAGCCTAATATTTAGACAGCTAGTTTATGTATGTCTAAACCATAAACTAACATTTAGAATCTGGCAGTGGAGAATTTTGCAACAAAAACAATGTCATACAATAATTAAATTGACCTTGTTATTCTAAATCATTCACAAGATGTGCTCATCATTACTGATATCTGCCTTTTCTTTTCCAGTACACCAATGCAGCAATCATTGAAATGGAGGCGTGCATCAAGGCGACTGAAGTACTTATCAAGCAGCGGGTAAGTATCAAATGTACCGCCAGTCAAAATACTTTTCTTTATAAAATGGGTAGAATCTGTATCATGTTACAAGCTGCTCATCTAACCTGCAATCTAACTTCTATTATAGCTTTGTTGACAGTACTCATTCAGAGATGCCAACCGTTCAGAAATTGAAATGTGAATCACAGATGAGCTGAGCCAAATATTTTCTCCGGAGCGAATGCGATTGGGTATTGTTATTATTCTTTCGCTCGTGAAAGCATATTTGTTTCAGCTTTATATTTAATAATAATGTTCAGTTCTTATATAGCGCATAACACATAGCAATGGCATGTCCCTATGTGCTTACAGAACAGAAAAAGAAATAACAGAATTGAGAATATACATGATCTAGATCTGCTTTAAAAAGCCAGGAAATAACATAAGTCTAATATTTAGCGATTCACATTTGAATGTCTATCCTAATGCATATTCCGGAAGGTCGGCATCTCTGCTCAGTAGAAAGATCTCAGAATTCCATTCCATCAAAATTAGCATTAGTAATATCTTTACCCTCCACAGTAATTTATGAGGAATCCTTGATTGGCCATTGTGCAATCTATCCTAATTAATTACCAAAAATTCTCAAGTGTTAATGATCCAATATGATAACATAATGTTATTTCATATACTGCAATTGATTCCTTCTATTCTTAACATCTTATATTTTATATGCCAATGCTTCGGACTGCAGTGAGGCTTTTGCCTCATGAAAAGTGATAGAATAGTAGTGCAATTATTTTTAAAGATTGTAATGAGTATTAAAAATAAGATATTTCATTCATCAGATCAACAGTTTCATCAAAATCATCATCATCTCCATAGCTCAAGCCAACATTTTTATTGAACTGTTTGTCCATATAATATCCTAATCCATGAAAAGTGATAAGAGAATAGTGCAAATATTTTTTTAAAGAAATGTAATGAGTGTTAAAGAATAAATATCATTCATCAGATTGACATGCTCATCAAGATCATCATCATCTCCATAGCTCAAGCCGCACATTATTATTGAAATGTTTGTTGTATATTCACTTGATCCATGTGATATCCTGATTCATGAAAAATGGTAAGATAATAATAATAATAATAATAATTTTCAATTTTTATTTAGCGCATAACACATAGCCATGCAATTAATTTAAAGGAAATGTAATGAGTGTGAAAAATAAGAAATGTCATTCATCAGATCGACATGTTCATCATGATCATCATCTCCATAGCTCAACCCACACATTTTTATTGAACTGTTTGTTGTATCCATATAATATCCTAATTCATGAAAAGCGATGAGAGGATAGTGCAATTTTTAAAAAGAAATGTAAAGAGTGTTAAAAGTAAGATTTCTCAATGATCATATCAACATGTTCATCATAATCATCATCTCCATAGCTCAAGCCAACATTTTTATTGAACTGTTTGTTGTATCCATATTATCCTAATTCATGAAAAGTGATAAGAGAATAGTGTAATTATGTTAAAAGAATTGTAACAAGGTGAAAAGTAAAATATATCATTCATCACATCATCATTTTCATCAAAATCATCATCATCTGCATAGCTCCAGCCACACATTATTATTGAAATGTTTATTGTGTATTCACTTGATCCATGAAATATCCCAATTCATGAAAAGTTATAAAAGGATAGTGCAATTATTTTTAAAGATTGTAATGAGTATTAAAAGTAAGATATTTCATTCATCAGATCAACATATTCATCAAAATCATCATCATCTCCATACATGTAGCTTCAGCCACACATTATTATTGAACTGTTTGTTGTATATTCACTTGATCCATGTAATATCCTGACTCAGGAGCAAGGGGAAGCTCTTACCAACAAGGTATATATTATAGCATGATCAGTGGAGCATGGTGTTATGCATGAGTTTAGAATCCACTGCACACGTTACAAATGGCTTACGATCTGAGTTTATTAAAAATGTAATAGTATATCTTAGAAGCATTCAAACATATAACAAATCTTTGAGAGATGTTCTGAATACTCATAATATTCATAATTATATTCATAAGATTCATAATAATATAGAGAAAATCAGATAGTATGAGCTGTCTTGTCAGAGGGAATACCAAAATTAGCTCTGAGTCATAAGGAAGTTGGACCAGTCTAAACTGATTTGTTCCTTATATTGGGTATAAAGCTCATAACGCATTGCAATGGTATGTTTGGTATTCCTGTGAGTTTCCAGAACAAGAATCGGTAGATTGTATTTGTCAAAATTTGTATTTTGAATGCTACTACAATTTATTTCCCAAAGTAGATCGTAAGTCAGTCTTGCGTGTGCAGTGGGCTTAATACACCCTCAGTATTTCCTCTCATTTTTGAGGGAGTGAGTTTAGAGTGGATATGAAGAAGGCAATGTAGTTTTACACGTCTCAATATTCAGTTCTTTGTTTTATATACATGTACACATATTCTTTGAGATTTGTAGTACAATTTCCAGCTTTTTTTGCTTTCCACTTTTGTTTGGCTTTCAGAGTTCAGTATTTGTATTCATGTGTAGCTAATCATTTACATTAGGTTTACATATTGAATGAGATTTTTTAGTTTTGAGTTTACATGTTTGGCCTCTCATGTCCCTATATGCCTTTGCCATCAAAAGTTGTTACGCATTATGACCCTAGCCTCCCCTCATGTTTTTTGTTCTTTCTTGATGAATTACAGAACAGATCTTCATACACGTGCATAACTATTTGTCCGTATGTTTAACTGAAATTGTGACAGTGCAATATTGTACAAATCTCAAGAATGTTTACTTGAGAACATTGACTAGTACATATAGAACCTAGATAGAGGCTTATTCAAATTAGTCTTGATTTCGATTTGGTGAATATGCAGTGCATGAAGTGAGACTTTGTGTTTATTGCGATTCATTGCAAATATCAATTGAATGATTTTTGTGTTGGGTATATAAATAATTGAATAATACTTGCCTTATCCCAACATAGATTAACACTGATTAACAGTGCTTTACCGAGAAGCTGAGAAAAAAATCTCAGGCATTCTCGGGTAGGAATGCTATAACCTGAATCGAGCCCGCCACTTCCATCGGCTCTCGGTGGTCTAGTGGTAAGACACCTGTCTAGTCATCAGGAGATCGTGGCTTCGATTCCTACCCGAGAATGCCTGGGATAAGGCAAGTATTATTCAATCATTGCAAATAGTTTTGAATTCATACTAGTTACATGTTATTTGTTTTCTTATGTACGGAGTTGCCAACTGCTTTGTAATGTCAAGTGTCAAGCTTGACCTATAAGAGTTTTGGCACAGAAGCAAACAAAAGTATAATTCTCGTCACTAAGATTTGGCATTTCCATTCACTAACATATGTATCTAGTAGGGGAATTCTTTTAATCCACTTATAAATATATTATAAGTGCATTTATAATGCATTGATTGTGATTATGAATTAATCAATTGATATTTTACAGGTATGTCCTGTAATATTTTGCTTGATACAGTTGGCACCTCTCAATGCATTTTTTTTTAATTTATAAAGCATCAGATAAAGTTGTTGTTTTAATCAGATTTATTTCAATTTCATAAATCTTTTGATTTATTCAATTCATTCATTTCATAAATATGTACACATAATTATGTTGTGTTTCTCTTGAGCAAAAATGTTCATTTTGTAAGATTGTAAGGAGTGACATTTGCATTTACATAGAAGACACGCATTTACTTGTATCATGCTGGAGGTAACATGTGCTTACGGTACCCCCACAAGTTTGTCAGTTATTTTTTTTCGGGGGGGGGGGGGGGGGGGG
>BQKZ01008296.1:0-10405 GCA_036244855.1 Temnopleurus reevesii | reverse complement strand
GTGCGATTTTCGTGTTAAAATTGATTTTTTGAGCTAACTTTGTCAATTTGGGTGTGCTGAATCAAAAAAACTTTGGTTCCGATTTTTCTGACCCCGTCTTCACCCGCCATTTTGAATTTCAAAATGGCCGCCATAGAAAACCTATTTTGGGCCATATTTTGGGCATTTCTACCCAAAATTTGTTGTTTTTTGTCTAACTTTGATGATTTTGGGGTGCCTAATCCAAAAATATTTGGTTCTATCTCTTTCGACCACGTCTTCAGCCGCCATTTTGAATTTCAAAATGGCCCCATATAAAACCCATTTTAGACTATATTTCGGTATTATAACACTGAATTAATTGTTTTAATGTCCAACTTTGATGATTTTGGGGTGCTAAATCTAAAAAACTTTGGTTCCGATTTTTCCGATCCCGTCTTCAGCCGCCATTTTGAATTTCAAAATGGCCGCCATAGAAAATCCATTTTTGACAATATTTGGGTCTTTCTACCCCAAATTTGTTGTTTTCTGTCTAACTTTAATGATTTTAGGGTGCTTAATCCAAAAATATTTGGTTCCACCTTTTTCGACCACGTCTTCAGCCGCCATTTTGAGTTTCAAAATGGCCGCCATATAAAACCCATTTTAGGCTATATTTCGGTATTATAACACTGAATTAATTGTTTTAATATCCAACTTTGATGATTCTGGGGTGCTAAATCTAAAAAACTTGGGTTCCGATTTTTCCGATCCCGTCTTCAGCCGCCATTTTTAATTTAAAAAATGGCCGCCATAGAAAACCCATTTTTTATTATATTTTGGGTCTTTCTGCCCCAAATCTGTTGCTCTCTGTCGAATTTTGATTAATTCATTTCGTTGTGTCTAACTTTGATGATTCTGGGGTGCTGAATCCAAAAACTTTGGTTGTGATCTTTCTGACCCCGTCTTCATCCGCCATTTTTAATGTCAAAATGGCCGCCATAGAAAACCCATTTTAGGCCATATTTTGGGTCTTTCTAACCCAAATCTCTTGGTCTCTGTCCAATCTTAATGATTTGGGGTTGCTTAATAAAAAAATATTTGGTTCCATTTTTTCACCTCGTTTTCAGCCGCCATTGTGAATTTCAAAATTTGCCGCCATAGTAAACACATTTTGGACCATATCTTGGTTATTTCTACCCGCATTTTATTTTCCTGACCAACTTTGTCAAATTTGGTGTGCTGAATTAAAAGAAATTGCTTTGGATTTTTCTGATCAGGTATAAGCCGTCATTTTCAATATCAGTAAGTCCGCCGTATAAAAAAATATACACATTTGGGCCACTATTTCATATTTTTCTGCAACAAATTTGATTTTCCTGACTAACTTTAATGTTTTGAGCATGGGGAATAATATCATTTTGTTAATTTTGTTAGAACCGTGCCCTCAGCGACCATTCTGGATTTTAAAATGGCTGCCATGAAAACCCATTAGGGATTTATTTTGTATCTTTCTGCCGCAACTATGTTTTATTATGACCAACTTTGATGATTATGGGGTGTTGAATCCCAAAATTTTAATATCATTGTTTCAACCACACTTTAATCCACTATTTTGCTTTTCAAAATCGTCATGATAGAAACTGTTTGTGCAATATTTTGTGACCTAATAGTTAGAAATTAGAATGTATACGTGTCTAACAAGCTTTGAGGACTACAATTCAAATTTGAGTTGCCATTTCATTGACCACCATTAATCACTGACGTTATTAACTCAAAGTTGAGCTCCTATAGTTTGGTACTTTATTTTTTGTTGTTACACAATCATGATACGTGTTCCAAATACGTTGCACATAACCAACGTAAACGGGGTAAATGGTCTGAATAATCTATTACATGTACATGCATTATGGAGCTGGGACAAATTCAAGGCCTTGGCATCTAAATATTTGGGTGAATTTTGGAATTTTTGTCACTTTGTTGCTATCAATTATCTGGCAACAAGTATGTTGTTCTTGCAAATAAAACTTTGGATCGTATTGTTTGCAGACTGAGGGTTGTGATTTAGGTTAAATCTTAAGCCCCTTCCCTAAGAATTAAACTTTTGATTACACGTAATTCGCTGCAACCATAAATCCTTCTTGAAAATATATGGGTCATTTACCACTCCCTGTTCTATTCTGATGCAAATGGATCATATATGATTTGTATCTGGAATTACTGCACAACCATGGCTGCTACAATAAGTTTGGAATTAATTATTACGATACGACGCTGGATGGTATTGGTGCCCCCTCCCAACAAAAATGGGTAAAGGTCCTCGGGTAGTCCACTTTGTTGTTTGGAGATCAAGCAGACCCTTTGTTTTGGGGGCCTGGGGATGATTTGGCTGATGTAGTTTCTTACCACTCAGAAGCTCTACATGAATAAAGCGAGGAACTGAATAGTAATGCAGGTTTGGTGGTAGCACATTTCTCATCTTAATATCTCCCTTCACTATCCTATAACACTCTTTGTAAACCAACATATAAAACTTAGCAGATTTCAAGTATGGAAAATGTGTTTTTAACTGTTTTAACTATTTATTTATTACTATATAATGTACTTACCTTTATAATTATCATTTTTTGCGTGCAATTGTATTCATCCTATTCAATTGTTTTTATGTAATTTATTATGGGTTTTTTTCTGTGTTATGTTCTATATTTGTACTTTATGTTTTGGCAGGGCTCTCTTGCAAAGCAGGTCATGTGCCTTGAATGAGACCAACCTGTCTTTTAAAGACAACTTGAATAAATAGAAAATAGATTAAATAAATAAATAGATAAGAGGATCTCCTACTAAAGACTCTCAAACAGCTTTCTCCCCTATGCATTCATCTTAACCTATCTCTTTGAAAAAACTTTTGTCGGAAGACAACAATCTATACTGATCCAGGGTGTCCATGATATGTGGTAGTTGCACTCTCAGTGATCATCCAGACAACATTCATGATCCTCTCAGAGCATAAATGGTGCAGTAAATTCTTATGTTTCAGTAAAGAGCTTCATATCTGAATTCTGGGACATTAAAACATTCATGATAGATATCGACGTTCGGAAGTGGCAGCCAGATGCATCGTTATAAACAATAATTTCACGAGATCTACACATCAACATCATTGCTAATGTTTGTCAGAAAAAATGGTTTACCGTAAAAATTGTATTCATGAAATTGTGGTCGAAATAGGAATCAAACATTTATAGATTCATAAATTGACAAGGGTTTTTAATCAAACATTAACCAGTTGCCATCCATGCTACATGCTAAAAGAGGTTGATTATATAAAGCAGTATTTTTAGGTTCAGCATACCACCCCACATGCCCCAGAATCCTCAAAATGGGAAATAAAAATAAAAATGGTGTAGAAATACCAAAATACGGCTTCGAATGGGTTTTCTATGGCGGCCATTTTGAAATTCAAAATGGCGGCTGAAGACATGGTGGAAAAGACTGGAATCAGATATTTTTTTAATTAAGCACCCCAAAATCATTAGAATTGGACAGAAAATAATAAAATTGGGGTAGAAAGACCCAAAATATGGCCCAAAATGGGTTTTCTATGGCGGCCATTTTAACATTAAAAATGGCGGCTGAAGACGTGGTCGGAAAAATCGGAACCACAAATTTTTGGATTCAGCACCCCAAAATTGACAAAGTTACACATAAAAAACGAATTCAGTGAAAATACCGACATACAGCCTAAAATGGGTTTTCTATGGCGGCCATTTTGAAATTCAAAATGGCGGCTGAAGACGTGGTCGGAAAGATCGGAACCAAAGATTTTTGGATTCAGCACCCCAAAATTGACAAAGTTACACNGGGGAGGGGCAGGGGCAGGTGTTGTTTCCTCAATCTCTGGACTGTTGAATCCTCTGAGTTTTTAAAATTTTTTGTTATAATCCGTTGATTTACTACTTGTACGTGAGTTTGCCGTACATGCAGTTGTTGATTGCTTTTGATATCTTTCTGTATCTGATAGCTTGGTTACTGCTCATGAATTAGTCTTCATTATCTTTTCTTCACAGTACTTAATGACATCACAATGAATATTTTTTTTTTAAATGTACCGTATCATAATGTTCTGTTAAAGGATATTCTTTGTTCTGTGACATGTATTTTGATATTTGGTTATGTGATAATTTCATGCTGAATAAGAACATAAACGTGTGCCATAAATCAGTGCACTTTAACTTTATTAATCCAGTTTAGATGATATATTTATGTATACATAAAGATAAAGATATGCATGCTGCATTATCTTGTTGTCAGAAATTTGTTGACTGTCATTATCATTATTTGAATTTGAATTTGAATTTTGGGGCAAATTATCTGTTTTGCATACAGCAATGAATTAGTGTAAAAACCAAAGATGTGAAATAAAATCAAGGTATCCTTACTTCTCTTCACAGAAAACAATGGATGCTGCAGACTTCCTTCAGAACGTGATCTACATCAATCTCAATCTTCCAGAACACGAGAAGGTCCAGCGTTATAGCGCCCTCTCCAGGCTGTTTTCAAAGATTGGCTTTCATCGGAAGGCTGCATTCTTCAAACGGGTAGCTGCAATGCAGTGTGTTAGTCCTACAAATCCAAACGCTAGCTGGGCCATGGTGCGTACATGTATATTCATTGAAAACTGTATTCAAGTGAATACATTATTTACAAAAAAGCACAGTTCAGTTGGTGGTATACACATACTAATATTCCGACAGGAAATTGGCAAGCATCCTATTTTGCTGAAAATATTAATCAACACTGCACACCATTGAGCTTTTATATTTTGTTTGTGTAGAATTAGTTTATTTGGAGAATATTCATCAGGGATATTTTGATTGAGAAATGCAGTAACACACTATCATCTGTGGTTAATATACTTTGTGTATAAAACCCCTTTTTTAGGTATAACTCAGAAAAGTAGAAAATAAAAGATCATAAAATTGATTACATCAAACAGAAGACGATGTACCAGGTAGAAATGAAAGAATATCTAGTTGTAGCATTTTGCTGACAGACTCTTGTCATAACATGGCACTACAAACCCACATACTCTAATGCCTAGGGTATCAAAATTGAGCCATCAAGCAAGTAAAAGAAATTCTCACTTGCCCATTTCAATGGTTGTAAAGTTCAGGAGTATAATTTATTGACTGTTAGCTATTTCTTTATCAGAATCTAGTGGCAAGAAATATAATTTGACAAACTGCAATGACAGATCAGGCAAGTGTAATGATATGTGTGTGCAGATGCCTTTGTTTGCTTCTATATTTTGGGCAAGTGATTTGCTGACAGGGCAAGTAGTGCGTACAATTCTTATAGCACCCTGGCATAATCTTTTGCACTGTTGTGTATGACTTGTTTACTGAGCATTGACCTCAAATATTACAAACATTTGTATTGATGGAATGTAATTTACCTTTGATGCAAAATATCTTTATTTTCTTCCTTTAAATCAGTGCCATATCTTACTCCTGGAGGCTCTTGATGGGTACAAACTCTCCCTCAATGTGAAGGACTTTAAAACAGGTAAGTCAGAAATTAGTGAGGTTAGGTATGTAGATGGAGAGATCATTGTTGATTTTAGATTTCTGACGATGGGGGTGTTACAAAAAACAGTGTGTAAGACCTTTGAGAATATAAATTATGCAATGTACTAGGAATTTTTTAGGAATATTTCTTTTATTTTTATAGTTTTTTCTGTCAAATTTTTCCTTTACTGTGTTTGAGCCTGGAAATGATTATCCTTAAAAGCTCCTCAAAGTGCTCTTAACATCATGTTATTCTACATTACTTTGTTACCCTTTGTATTTATCACTTTCGCTTATGATTAAGATTTTGCTAGGATCGAAAGCTCAAGCTCTTTTTTGACTTAGTTTTACTCCACAGTCCTCCATTATCGGAGAAGCAGTTTCAGCAGTTCCCCTTATTTATTTTTTTCACTTATAATATTTCTGCACTCATGTAGGTTATGCAGGAGTGTTTTCACTATCAGCAATGCCTCATCACTGAAGGAGATTTTGTACTGAAATAAAACGGTAGGCACTTCTTGGTCTCAGACGGGAGACAGCGAGCGCTGATGTAGGCTACCTTCATAGGCGGCGCAGACGGACGTGATTCTCAAAGAGCTTTATGAAGCTTTTTTTATTCTTTGATTGCCTCCGCTCCTTTAAAAAGAATACCCTGTTAATCTCTAAACCCCCCCCCCTCTTCATTCGCTTCATCTTCTCCTACATTCATCTCACTTCGTACGTTTGCTTCCTTTCAAATTTTCCTCTACATTCGCATCAGTAGAAATTCGTAAAATCCAGCGAAGAATCCCGTCTGCGCATGCGCGGTGTCTCTCGCCTACCAAATAAAGCAAGTGAACAAGCTAATAAATATTTATTTCACAGATGAGCCTCATGGATGGCCATTGCTGCAAATCAAACTGTTGAATGAAATGGTGTTAACTGCCAGACGGATGGGAGATCATAGATTAGCTGTCAGGTAAGCCATTCCACCGTTATTTTTATGACAATGTTTTCATAAGTTTAATGTTTTCTAGACTAATTGTGAGTAGTTTGTGTCCATCAAATAAGAAGCTTTTGATCTGTAGTTTAAGTAAAGTATATCAGAAATCAGCTTCTGCTGTCATAACAATTGCTTTAAATCTTTCAGGGGATCGGAAGGTCTAAAACCTTCAATCTTTATTACCTGTTTGTAGACCCAATAGATGCATATAAAACAATATTTTTGTGAGCTTTTTTATTTCAATTTTTGAGATTCTAATTATTTTCATTCAGTCAATGATTAGAGACATGACAGGGAAAACAAGATACATGTATATTGCAAGCGGTAAAGAAAGCAATGAAGAACAAAATACATGTTACGGCCCCCTCAAAAGTGAGGATTTATCATTCCACAATATAAACATTAAAATACTTGTAATATTCTAAAATGATATGAACAGGTTGGTAATATGTTTTCCCTTTGCAGATACCTTTCCTTCTTGCTGCATACATTCCATGCCAAGATGTCGGTTAATGAGAAGCGAGAGATAGCCGTTCAGCTGGAGACGTTAACAAGTAAAACACCTGGTGTTCCACTGCCCCTTTCTGTGGATAACGGCTTGATTGTACCGCCAGTACCCTTCACAACATTTCCAATCATCAAGTAAGTTAAAAGTATTTCACCAAGATATGAAAGACTTGATGACTTTACGAACGACTGGTATCTGTTCTTGTGCAGAAAAATCGTGTATTGCACTCGTTAACGTACTCCAGTCTTTTTTAAAGTCGTTCATAACTTTGAGAATGATTTGATGAACTACCGACTAATCTAAAATTAATGCTTCATTCATTGGTTTTCCTGCTCAGCCCAAAAAGAGTTTATCAATGACATCTGTAGAGTTATTGGGGTGTGATCTGTAGTTGAAAATTCGTTATTTTTTTGCATATACTTTACAACCTTCTGCCCCTTAACAAACCAATTGGCAAATAATGTGATTTTAGGATGACATGTAATCATCATAGAAGTTTCATTTATTTGAGGATTAATATCTATGTCATTTTCATTTTCAGATCATTTCAGCTGATTAGATTGTCCAACCAGTTACTCCCTCATCGAGCAGCTCCTATCCTGTCGTTAAAAGATGGTTTGAATTCTGTCAATTCCAGTCCATTCATTTACACTCCAATGAGCTCAAGAAACAATACGATACAGAGAGATAGATCAAAAGTTGGTGAGTCCATTTATATAAAATTTCTGAAAGTTTGTTTGTGTTTTTAAAGTGTTAGCCTTTTGTAATGTGTGCCATTTTATAAATTATGGCTATTCATTATTTTTGGTTGAAATGCTTCAAGATTAGCATGATAATGACGATACTCTCTTTTTAAAAGTCACGATGCTGCTTGTAACTGCCACAAAAGAAAAGATAATGATCTTTTCATTGTAAATACCCATTTTTTCATTGTTAAAAATATTGAAGCAATATTTCTAGAGGTTTGAATCATGCTGAAGGCATTAATATGTTAAAGTTTGTTAAGATGATATTTTAAAGTAAATCTTGTTGTAAACCTAGTAGCACTCAAGTCTAAATCAATAGAATTACTGATTACATTTACTTATATTTTGAATTCCAGTAAAATTATTTTTTTTGTTGTCTTTTATTTACAGATTTCAAGTGGGTAGCGAATGAAGCATGTGAGGTCTGCCTCCAAGTCTACAACCCACTTCCATTTGAACTTAGAGTTAGCAATCTAGTAAGTAATAGTCTATTTCAATATTATTGTGGTAAGAAATATTCAATGCATTACCACAACACCTCTCACAGACATTTTTATTGATGATGTTCCAAATTCGTATGGGTTTGTAGTCTTCACCTAGAATGGTAGTTGAATCTGTAAAATCAGTTGATTTTGGATAATTCAGGACTATAGATATCATGTTCAATAGAATGCATGAATTTATCTGAGTATGAGCATTATAAATTATGTGAATCATAAGAAGTAACGTGGGATGGAATTTGCCAATTGTAACATTCTGCTATAGATCTATACTGACTACCTACCATGTTTCCATGACTAAAAATATAAAACTGGTATTTACCCCATTTATGTAGAGTAATATTTGGTTAATATGTATATCATGAATATTATTTTGATTGATTGTATTATTACTATTCAATTTTGTTCTATAATTTTTTTTATTGTTTTGTTACTCAATTTGAGGAAATAGATTGAATTTAACTGATCATTTAAGTTGTGTTTTACTTTATGGATTTCTTGTGGAAGGCCTGAAATTTGCATGATCCATGCCATTTTTTAATTTTTAATTTTATATTTACTTATCCATGTATTCTGTGTGTCGTCCTTCATTGCAGGGTTTTCTTGTGGAAGGTTTGAAGTTTGAGCCTATCCCCGCCACCATCACCCTCCCTCCCCAGTCCGGCCCCCACGTTGTATCCTTGATGGGTAAGCCCAAGGGGTCCGGCCTCCTCACCATCACCGGTTACACCACCAACGTTCTCGGGGTGGAGAGCCACTGTCGTCTGGCTCACGTCCCTGCCGTGGAGGAGCCGTTCTATCAAGTCAAGGTGGCGCCGGCGCTACCCCTCTTGAAGGTCTCCACCTCCCTTCCTAAGGCTGCCAGTCGGCTGAGCTTGGATCCCACCGATAAGCAGGCCAGTACCAGTGCTGCTGTTAGTCTTCTGACAGGAGAAAGGTATTATGGAATGAATCATTTAGGCATACCGGGAGGGCGTTTCATAAAGATCTTTGCAGCGACTAGCTGTCATTCTCGGACAGTTACCATAGCAACAGTCAGAGATAGTGCTCTTCGTCCAATCAAAATCCAGGATTTGGTCACTGCTAACTACCAGTTGCTGTGACAAATTTCATGAAACACCCTCCTGATGATCTGCACCAACTGCATTATTCAGGGTGATAGTGTTTATGTGAACTGCATATCACCAGGAATTTATTTGGACAACATCAGTGATGAATTACTCTGAATCTAACAACACACATGAAGTAAAAAGTATATTTAGCACCAAAATGCATTCTAGATAATACCATTAGAATCAGATTGAATAGTCAGTGTTGTTGAATAAGGATTACACTGGTCAACAGCAAATTTGTTGTCTGTGATTTTCCGAGCTATCCCCACATGTTGTTTTTTATGTTTTGTACACTTGAATGCATGTGTGGAGCACTTTTAAAGGGTTTGGTGGGCTGAAATGTCATGGAAAATTGATATTTTTGTTAGAAATGATTATACTAATGGCAATAAATATCCAGGTCCTATATTTTCTGGTAATTATGTTGAAAATCCTTCAGTTTGAAGCTGTGAAACCTTAAAATCCTCAAAAAATTGGATGGGGCAAAGTATAAAGTTATTGGACAAAAACTGAACTGGAAGACCAGCCGAAATACTTATTTTTCAACATAAGAATATGAATTAGATAAACAAAACAAAAAATTTTTTTGTAAAATTAATTTTATTTTTTTAAATTTTTTTTTTTTTTTTTTTTTAAATGATGAAAATAATAAACACCATTATAGACCAATTGGCAACTTCCGTGACACCTTTTATTACCAGATGTACCATGTTATCATGTTTATATAAGAAAATTGTGAATATGTATATTTATATTTATGACAATCTATTAATTAAAATGATAAAATCTTATGAAATTCAATTGTTTTAGTACATGAAATATTATTCAGTTTCATAAAAATGGAAATATTAAAATGTTTGTTGAATTTCTTAAAAAATCTGAACATTCTGAGTTTTTTTTTAATTATAGGTATTTATTCTCATCCATGGATAAAGGATAAATGGTGAACGAGCCATTATCTTATCACCAGTGTCACCAAATTTGGATATTTGTATAGTGATTTTGGCATTATTTTCATCGCTTTTTATATTA
>BQKZ01008295.1:0-20421 GCA_036244855.1 Temnopleurus reevesii | reverse complement strand
CGAGCGGCAGGGGTATTGCGAAGGGATATTTGAGGGAGAAGCATTATAACTGACAAAGCAAAAATTAAATGTAGAAGTAATAAAAACAATGAGATGAATGAATGAAAAAAAAACAAAAATATCGTCATTCTATATGGATCCAGTGGCGAGTGTAGCGATTCAAATAATAACCACGCTATAATACGAAAGAACAAATAGTAAATTGAAAAAAATTACTGAAATATAAAAAACAGAATTGTCATTTTTATGTTAACTATGAAAACCGAATATAACCCCACATTCTACTAGTTATTTTCATGTTCAGTATTTGCATCTGTCTTTCTTGTCTGTGAATGTGAACAGCTCCCAAGGATTTCAATCGTAAATGTAGACTCATTGATATGTGAACGCTTCTCTCAGATCCACTCCCTTGATAAGAAAACCTAGAGAGGCTCTGAATAGCAAGATCGCCGATGATTCCAGAAATAGCTCAGAGCGCCTTTTCAGCTTCAAAGTAATTCACCATGTCAGCACGTCATTCACTTTCTACCCACAAGCCGAGCGCAGAAATAGGGTCACGTTGACATAATACAATGGGAGGGAGGTATATCGAGATTAGATGTAGAGATTGTACGGATATTAAGATCTATATATTTTGACCATATTTAAGAGATCTTTCGGGATAGTATTACTAGATTGTTTCAGATGTTGATTTGTATTTTTGTGTCAACATCCAAAACAACTTGTTTGTTTAACGAGGCTGTTAACTGATTCTGATGATGCTTAGAGTGCTAAAATGTGTCTCCATCTACTCATGATGAAATGTAGAAAATCATTGTTCCTTTTGGGTATTAATGTTGGGTATTTGTGTTGCCAAAGTGATATTAATTTTTGCTAACATTCAATTAAATAATTCTCATTCTGCATCTTTCAGATGACGGTTTATTTTGAGGAGCAAGTCCTGAACAAGTCCAAGTTGTCAACAATCACCGCTTTCCCTGTAATAAGGCTTAACATTCGAAAGTGCAGTACTTTAATGTTACATGAATGTATATTTGTGAAAAATGTTAACAAATGTTTATTCCCTTTTCGCATCTTTCAGTTGACGGCTCATTTCGAGGAGCAGGACCCAAACAAGGCCCAAGTCGTCAGCAACTACTACTTTTACTTTAAAAATGCTTAACACTAGAAAATGTGGTTATTACGGGTTGTAATATTATTAGAGGTTGTAAATAATATTTTTACAGGAATGTATTAAAAGTGACTTTTTTTTTAATGGTAAAATGTGTTTACTTTTTTTTAATATCTTTCAGTTGACGGCTCATTTCGAGGAGCAGGATCCGAACAAGGTCCAAGTGGTCAGCAACCACCTGCTAGGTGATGGGACCAGTACCTGCGCCAGCTCCGTGGGTACCGCTAGTCCCATCAACTTCTCTGATATGAACCACATCAACAACAGCAACAACAAGGCCCACCACATGCACCACCACACCACCCATCACCACCACAACACCACCACCAGTAACCACATCAACGGAACGTTGGAGGAGGATGATGAGATGGATGTGGTAGTGACCGGCGAAGAGTCAGGTAATTTGGAAGAGGGATCGTCAGGTTTTCGCTGAGACTATTCCTTTCACTATTAAGCGGATCGTATAGAGCTATCATTTTAACTTTGACTGCAGGAGTATAAATGATTGCCTTTTTTGTAAAGATGTAGGATGAATGACTTAGCATAGTTTGTTATTTCTCATCAATCAAAAAAATGTAAAAAATAAGAGTTGAATAATGAATATATTCTTTTTATTGAAATTGAAAAACAAACACCCAGAATTATGAAGTAATATTTTGGCAAATTGAGAGCTAAATTTGATCTGTGTCTGCATTTTGTATGCTATCGACTTAATGGCCCCCTTCAACTCAACTACCATTGAAATAAAAGAAAAAAAAAGTAGGGAAAAAAGCAACAATAAGATTTTCCCCCAAGTCATCAGAACAAGCAGACAATTGCATGCAAGACATTCTCAGATTGCTTTCAAGAATTTCAGAAAGGGAAAGCTCGTGATGAACATGCATCTGTAGAATTTTCCCATGTCATGTTTGATCACACAAGCCTGAATGAGATGTATGAAACTCCCGCAGATTTTCAAAGCATTACCTCTGCTTACCATACCTTTCAAGCTGGATCCGAGAGCTTTCCATCATTTAAAAAGCAGTTATGGCCACGTTGGTCAGAAACTGAGCTCCTCGCAAAGCTAGCAACCTGCAAAGTTCATTCCCGCCTCCACCTTTTTTTCATGTGGTAACCATTGTCTTTAAAGGCAAAATGGATGTGTTTTAAAACTACTCTGATTGAATGATCCAGGATTCAAGCTTCAATTTCTTTTATGAAATTGACTGATTCTGAGAAAATACATTATTCAAAGCAAACAAATAAACTAAGATATAGTTCCATGTATAACTGATACCACTTTTTCAAACAGAGATTTGAATCTGTATCCTCGGGGTGGGGGGAGGGGGAATGGTTGTTCCGTTTTTATGTTGTTCCTGATAATCTGTAGAGTCGATATAACGGCTGTATCAAAAAGGGAGAGATGCTTATTGGATGAGCCCCTTCCCCAGATTTGCCAACAGTTATTTTTCTTTTTTTTGCAAGTTATCTTTCTTTTGCTGGTACCTTGATACCTAATAGAATCAAATCTCTAGATTCTGCTTTTATTCTCAACATTCTCCTTAAAAATATTTCCAAGACTTGCATATTTTACTCTCGATGGCAAAGCTAGATATTTACTTGTAAATTATTTGATTACGTGACATAGCTTGGCCTTACTTGAAGCTATTCAAATGTAATGTCCTTTTTGTGAAAATAAACTGGAAAAAAATGTGATTTGATGGGGGTTATGAAAAAATTCCATGGGGCTAAAAAATAGTGCATCTACCCTACAATAATGTACCAGTTTCTAGGATGTAGGATTTGAATGTTACAACATGAAAACATTTGAAAATCCTGTTTGCTTTAACAGTTTCAAAATAAGGATCAGCATTATGTTTACTGAAGGAATGTTTTCCCCATCTCCCAAACACATAGGTATATTCTGACAGTTCTTCATATCAAAATAGAGGACTGAAAATGTGAAACATCCTCGAGAAATGAATTTTGAGAAATTACTTCCATATGACTGTTTTATGCAAATGAAGCATTCCTTGTCTTTGATTTTCTAATCCAGTCTTTTTTTTAAAATCAATTCATCTAATTAGTACTCTTTTGGAACTAGTGAACATTGAATTAAGGAGAAAAATATAATAAAAATTCAATCATTTACAAGAAAAATATTTACACGTATTCTGAAATTTGTCCTGTTGTTTAATATCTTGCTTTCAGCATGTTTAAATTAAAAAAAATCATTTTGACTATGAACTAAAAGTCCCAAGTTTAGGACTTCGATGAATAGGCAGGGTCAAACTGAAATTTGTTCGCACCATTAATGTAGGTCCTTGCCCCTGAAAATACAAGTATATAGGTGCACCTGTATGATTGATTATAAAACTTTAAATGGGATCACATTTTTATGTACTATTAGCTCAGCAGGGGCACCGGCCGAACAGATTGCCCATAAAGTTGCGAACATATTACAACCCATAAAGTGTCCGCATTTCTCCGAAAATTGCCGAACCACCCACTTCGAAAGTATAATTTTTGCAGCGCAGTCATAACAGTTTATATTTTACATTCGAGCCGAGCGTCACAGAAAAGTGATTGTTAAGTCGTTGTAGGTAAAATCTTATATTTTATGATGATGATGATGATGATGAAGATGGTGATGATGAAGATGATGATGATGATGATGATGATGATGATGATGATGATGATGGTGATGGTGATGGTGATGGTGATGGTGATGGTGATGGTGACGGTGATGATGACGACTATAATGATGGTAGGATTTTCACTTGTCTTCCTTGTAATATGTGCACATGGCATTCTGGTAGAATGGAAGAAAAATCTGACACTTTTTGGGGGGCAAGAGAGAATGTGTATTTTTTACATTGAACATTTAATATGTTCTCGAGCTTTTTGTTAAATTGACATACTGTATAAGCTGAAATTTGTGCAGGGGTTTTATTTACCCTAATTTCGCGGTTATGGCCTCACGAAAATTTCCACTCTGTATTATGCAAATTCATTTGTTGACAAACACTGTCAAAACAGTGAAAATATCAACACGCCAGTGTGTCAAACTGGTCAGAAATCGCGAAAATATCTGTACGCTAAAATATTGGCTAATACAGTAAATGAATGTGACACATTTGACAAATTTGTGTACTTAATTGGTGATATTTCTTTTATTTTCCTTCCAGATTCCAAGTTGTTAGTTCGGAGAGGCAGTGATCCCGTCATTACGAATATGATAACCAAATCAGAAGTGAATGGAGAGAACGCCGTCATTGATAAGAACGCAAACACCTTGCCCGCTAAGGTGAGTTTTATTTCTGTGACTTTCGATACAGTGTTGTGTTTCGTAAAGCTGTTCTTAGAGCTTCGCACGGCTTTGGGTACGACTGGTGACTCTGTTTTAATAGGTGCTAAATCAGTGACAGATGGGTCATTAAGTGCAAGAAATGGTCACCAGTTGTGTGCAGATTCGTGTATACCTCTATGAACAGCTTTATGAAACGGGCTCCAGGAGTAACAGATGCCAACCTTTCTTCCAGGAGAAAATTTTTTCCACCCTTGTGGATATATTCCGACACAAGATAGATATATTCAGCACATATAACAAGAAAGGTTTAGCCAGGTCTTGAAAACCAAAATCTACTGGGAGAAGTAGAAAGTAACAGGGCTTAAACTATTTCTTTGGATAATCGAGATGCATAGAGAATTATTTGTTTCTCTTCTTCAGTTTGATTTTATCTCACAAAGCTCTGGATTACCGATAGGTTGATTTTTTCTTTTGCCAATTTTCCTAGCACGAATTAGCTAACATTTTCATAAACCTTCCCAATGATGCAGTATCTCTTAGCATGAAAATTACAGCCTGCTTCCACGCCATCATATTTGAATTCACTGAATCAATGTACTCTTAAACATTGGCTTTATACAGTGTCCCGATGTCTACTAAATCCATTTATCTGCAATGAAACATGTTTCATAGGTTGATAATGGTGCAGTTTTGTTGCTTTCATAGTCACAGAGAAATCAGGCAATAAATAAAAACCAGCAAGCAAGTGGCTGATGTACATTAAAGGTCTCGTAGCCCCGGGCTATGATAGATTACGTTTTAATTTCTTAATCTTCGTGAGGCAGTGCTGATAAGTGATCCCATAATGGGGGCCTAATAGCCTATTCGGGCTTGCATTTGATGGTGCAGTACCTTATATGCAAGTCTGTATGTGCCTGGCATTAATTTTCGAACAGCTATAGGGCTGAAGGACTTACATTTTAAAAAAATGACGTTTTAGCCTGTATTTGACAAATGTTCATCGCCAGGCCTATAACCTACAGTTCTACACATTATACTAGTTGTTTGTAGTTTGTCCATGATCTGTTGCTAACATAATGAGCTGCAAAATTATGAATAAAGGGAACTAGAATTCTAGAAAAGCTCTATTTCCACACAAAATTTACTATCCTTTGCTTTTTTGAAGCAAATTTAGATTAAGAATAACTGACAAACATATATATGAGTGTAATGAAAGGGTGTGGAAGAAAACAGATTAAAGTTTACCAGGATTTTGAAACTCTAGTCCATGCAACGATGTAAGGGTGAAAATAAATGTTTTGTTGCCTTCAACTGATGGACCATTTGAAAATTGCCTTACCTGATTTTTCAATTTTTTAAAAAATTCTTCACTAAAATTGAAAAAATAACAGTGACGTTACATGTAGATGTGTTTGTGAAATACTACCTAAAAATTACTTTTCAGATATTAGGTCTTATTTTCCTCGTGAATCGTGAGAATTATGCCAAAGAAATTAAACTGAAACAAAAAACAATCTTTCTGATCGACCGATGCTGTTAAAATAGTAGGATACGAGGGCAACCAAATTTTTTTTTTGCTTCATAAAGGCACTTTTACAAATAAATACAAACCGTATCATTCTCCATCGGTTTCAGTTTTTCCGCTCCCATAAGATATTCAATTAGAATGGGCGATTGGAAAGACAAATTCCATCGGAGTGTGGGAGTAGATGTACACTTTCATTGGAATACAAACCCCACTGCATATATTTCATGATAGAATTTGATGAGTTGGACCCGATGCCTTCAGGTGCATCTAATATCTTGTGTCAATTGTGAACGGTATCACGGAGGATAGAGGGGCGGAAGAAAAAAATCTATACATCAACTGTAATACTGATTTTGAACTGCACTGGCATTCAGGCACAGAGATTCCTACTTGTTTGATCAAATTATACTCTTACGTTCAGAGTATACCAACGTGATAGGATAGCGCCTAGGTAAAGGCATGCACATACTGTATGATCATATTCTTTGCGCACATATATTCCAACAAATTGCAAATTTGTATCCTTGTACAGTATAGACAGAAATAAAGTTACCAGTGTCCCACCAAGTCCCACGAAAATGCATGCATTTTCGATAGGCTTTGGTGAGACATGGTGGGAAACAGTACACTTTATTTCTGTCCATGTACAAAGGATGATAATATTTCAGGTTTTAGTAGCCAAGTTTCTGAGCTTGAAATACATGTAGATAAGGGTTTGGGGTATAAAAGGGGGGGGGGGGGGAGCTGATGTTGAGATACATTTTTTTGTAATTCTGTGAATTTTGAATTTTGAACATTTTTGTCACTTTTACATTCCAATAACAAATAAAAAAAACATACATTTTTTCTATGATATTGCAGTAAGATTAGATTAGATACAGATTAGCATTAATACCGAGAATGTCAAAAAGTTAATATAGTTGTCCAATTAATCACCAGGATTTTTTTAATAATCAGATTTCATATGCAGGAAGCATTGCTTAATCTAATAATTTTGGTAATTTATGATTCAGGTCTCTATTAATATTGAACACACTTCAATTTGATTCAATATCTTTATCTGTACTCCATGTGAAAAAAACTTTGAATTTAATTAGATGGAATTATTTATTCTGCTTTCTTCCAAACAAATGTTATATTGCGGAAGTTTTCATGGTTTGGTCTAGGTGTGTTGGACCATTCAGATTTGTGAAATCGAAGCACATGCATGAATTTATCCTCCCTACACTATCTCACCCTCAGGAATTTAGATAGGCAGGTGGGAACGAAAGGTGTGATGATATCTCAATAGTCTTTATTCAATGCTAAATATGTTTTCTCTGAGTGAGATTAATATTTGTGTAAATTGAGATGGTATAACCTTGGCCAAGAAAGTATCTTAGAAATGAGATTTCAAGTTTATATTTGTCTATTTGCTTCAACAAGCATGCAAAATTGTGAAAATTATAGCTGCGTAAAAAAATAGTATAAAGCTTTAATGCAAAATTTTCATAAATTTCAAATTAACACGTTCACACAAATTATTCCTTAATGAAAATGATTGTAGTACAAAAATTCAATACAAAAGTAGAGTGGTTTGAACGTATGTATTTGCGGAAGTCAGAAATCTCTATCATGTAGAGTTATATAAATTTGCATAATTCCTCACAAGGAATTAAAGGATTCACTGATCAGTGAAAATTTAAGGGAAAATACATGTGTAATATCAAAGAAATTATATCAGAAAGTGAAACACGAATAGCAGACTATCAATAAAAAAAAATCTACATATGATGAAACGACAGTGCACACGGAAAAATCTAGAAAAAAGATTGATATTTAGATCAACATTATGAGATTTCTTTGACGTGTCCCAATTCTTTTATTGATTTAATATCTCTATGAAACTCAATGAACTCGATGAATTTGAGAGGCCGATATGTGCGGATTTGAGATGAGACACAAATAGCAACAAAAGATCTGCTTGTACGCCTCCACCCATTTTATTCAAGTTCAAAATAGCATGCAACCACTAAAGAAGTGACATTGAAATCTATTGTCTGTGCTGTTAGAAAAGAATGTTAAAAAGGCAATAAATTCCTGTGAGATTATCCAGGTGTCGTGTCAAAATTTGATCTGCAATATTCACATAAAATTTGATCCAATATATTCATACCAATTGGACCAGTTCACTAATTGATTCAAATTAATGCACATTTCTTTTTAACAAATGCATTTACTTAAACCTGTTTGTAACAATTAATCCATAATACTTGGAGTCCAATTTTAATGCATTAGTTGTTGCTATGTCAGACAAGCCTGGAACAATTTTGTGCTAAGGCCCAAGTACAGTTCTGGTAAAGATTAAGAAATGTGAATTTTATATAGATTCGAAGACAAAATTTGGTAATAGAAATGTTCGCTTTCACCAAAACTTTACTTGGGCTTTAATGTTATGCATAAAACTTGCCATCCAGTAGTCAACTGGTCTATTGTTTACAAAGGATGAATTAAATAATAAATAGATTATGGATGATATTTCTTGACTCTGTATGTTGCTACAAAAAAATGATATTATCTACAAAAAAAAAACCCCAAAACAAATCTGTATTTCCAAATTCAAGATGCCTAATGCTGTAAATTTCCATTGTTTAGTTCAAGGGATGGTATAGTGGTATATTATATTTAGAGAAGGAAGTATACAATGTTGTACATTGGTACATGTAGAGTGTAGTTTTAAGTTGTCAAACTAAAGCGAATTTTATATAGGGGGGTGGGGTGTGATGTCATCATTTATAACGTTTTTATATTTTTAACAATGTTCATTCACTTAGCTTTTCCCACATTTTCTGAGAGGGTTGGGGGTATTTTTGGGAAGGCCAATACTTCTTTTTTTAAGGGTGTTTATCCTCAAGTTTTCAGTTGCAATGTAACATATTAAGACTCTGTTTTATGAAGCATGATAATCGACCTGTCATTTAGATTCATGCAAAGAACAGCTGCAGCGTTTCAAGCTTGTTTAAAAAAGTCACAGAGCTGTACACGTACGTCATGTTGACAAAATGAGATTCGGCACCCTCTTTTCACACCATTTTTCTTGTAAAATCAATGCAGAATTTCACGGCATTGCAGCAAGGAAACTTTACCTTTTTTTGTTACAACATCGTTTTTTGTTTTTAATTGTTAGATCCCAATTTATGTGCCCCTTTTATTTTAGTCATATTACAGCTAAAAATAAATCATGTACAAAAGTTTGTGATTGATTGCAAACTTGTTTTGTTACAGACCCCATATCCTAAAAGCCAAACATTCAGTTTTGTTTATGTTTTTTTTTTTACATACTTAACTGTTCAGTTCAAACAAAACTACCCATTCAGCAATGAAAATAAGACTGAATTTTAATCAAAATTCAAACTGAATATTTAAAATTCAACCTGAATTCTATAACTGCTCATAGTATGAAGTCCCTAGACCTCACATACACGTTCAATTTGAAAGATGGGCAATTCTCCCATCTCTGAGCGAGTGCAGTCGTCATGGGGCTAATAATATCATAATGAAGTGTTATCACTACCAATTAAGGCTCTCAGAAGCGCACCTCCGAAGGACTGGCCCAAAGCTTTGAAGGACTCCCATAAAGCATTTAAGGATATATTCTGTGCGAGCTCCGTGAAATGCTAATTAAATTTTTCATATCTGACATTAAAAGCATTCCGGTGAGAGAGTCAGCAATTTTCATTTCATATTACTGAGCTTGGTAGTATCTGAAGGCTTTTTTTTAGGAGTATTGCCATATTACTCTACAGCAGGCAGCTATATAGTCGATGAAATTAAACCACATCATTGAGAGGTTAGGCCTACTTACTTGATTTTGGAATAAGAAGAAGGGGAAAAACATTATCTTTTACTGAACCTAGGCTAAAAAATATGTAATCTTGTGAATTTTTGTTTGATTTATTTAATATATTTACATTCAAGAAATGGATAGAATTATACTGCATTTTGTTATTCTTTATTAAGAAAGGTCATATTTTGTAGGAATAAGCTTTAATATTGTTATATAGGTTGAACTCAAGATCAATCACATATTCTTGAAGTAGACAAAAAATAAACCAATCAAAAACAACAACAAGAACAATATGACCAGGGGAAAGTTGACAGCGTGGGAATAAAATTATGTTTTATTTTTCAGAGCTACAAAGCCAGAAAAAAATGTATAGTAAATAGATTTGATACATATGCTCTATTAATAGTATTATGACGATGCAACAAGATTAGATGAAATGTACTCACGCATGAAAAGGGGAAAATCACTCTACCGTCCAAAGCTATGCTATGCATCGGTTGACTCATATATTTGTAGCATGGCTCGTACTCTGTAAGCAAACAGATAATTAACACAAATAACTTAATTACTTGACCTGAGCGCAAGCCCCCATTAAATATTATTGATGTTGTCATGTAAGGGTTAGCCTACATTTCAGGGCTAAAGCTGGTTTCTCAATTGGGCCTCCCTAAATAGGCTAAAAGGAAAAAAAAACCCACATACCGGTAATTGCACGAGTGTGATTTAAAACAGTTAACCTCTATTTTACACAAAAATCATTGAATTGATAAAAATCCTTAAGTTGTTTTTACTATATAGATATATGTTTCTATAGATGAGTGAATCTCTATTTACTATGGGATGGTAAATGAAAAACAATTTCAAATTCATGCAATCAAAAACTATTTCATTTACCACAGGACTATAAAGTTAAAGTTAAATCACATGCATTACCTTTCCTATTAAACCGGAAGGGACTTCTTCAACTCCAAAATACTATATGGATAGTATCGTGAGATATATTTTATTATTATCTATATGAGAGTTTTAAGCCGTGCAACATTAGGCCATGTTGCACGGATTCAATTTCACGCATGCGCAAAGCAGTCATCAGCCTTCAGTTACTTCTACAATAATACCGGTAAGTTAAAGGCTAATGTAAAGATAATAATAATTATATTGGATGGCTTTATTTCATGAAAGACCGGGATTATTGCACTCGTTAGCGCCAATATTGCACTCATCTTCGATTCGTGCAATATTGCCCAAACTTGTGCAATGTTCCCTGGTATTGCATTCATTGCCATCCAATATTATATAAATATCGCATATTTGTGGTGAGAATTTATTCATTACAGCAAAGGTCTTGTGTCTTTACCACCATGCAGGTTCATAACTAATTTGATCATCATTCATGCATGAAGTACATTACAACATGCAAGTCTATATTGCAGACCTTGACTAAAAGTAATTAGTAATCAAGGAGTAGCTGCCAACAGAATACCATGCACATTGAAATAGGCAAATTGATGGCATGAGAAATATAAAGTAAATTATCACTATTATAATTTCAAACCTTCATATTGACAATATGTCAGGTATAGCGATGTGACTTGCCCTACATTTTTAAGTGGTTGCTCTATATTTTACTCAAATGTGTTGCAATTTTCCCCCATTCTTCCGAAATTATACCGTGTAAATGTCTGCAATAGTGTCTCTTTTTACTAATTTAAAGCAATTGCTTGGAAAAACTTGAATGCTGCACAAAATTTCTATGAAGTATAATAATGTTTTTTATTCTTTAGAAATGCATCATAACCAGTTTCCCATTTTTTCCAGTCGAAAATAGCTCTACTATAGCATATGAACACTACATTGTAAGGTCTGTGCAGTGCACACAAAGCTACATATATGATTGCCCTCAATTTTCTATTGGTTGTGGCTTCCTGTTGTTTTGAAGGGCAATTTATGAACCATCTTCCGATGATAATTTCAATTATATGGTTGTAGGCCGTGTTTCTATTGATAAAAAACGAGTTTAAAGGGACACCTCACAGTCTACACTCATATATCCTGTTAATATAATCCTTGTATTCTTGGGTTCGTTGTGTAAAGCTAGCGTTTGTGAATACATATTGTTATTGCGATCTGTGTTGATATGATAGGCTAGAGCTGTCTGGTGTAGTGAAGGGCAATTTATGAACCGGCTTCTGATGATGACTCGAAGTATTTGGTTGTAGGCCTTGTTTCTATTGATGAAAACGATGTTAAAGGGACATATCACAGTCTGTTCTAATTTTTTTCATTTCTAATCCTGTCACTCTCAGGTCTATTGCATAAAGTTAGTTTCTGTGGATGCATACATATTGCAATTGGCCCTCTGTGTCGATAGGTTAGGGCTACCCGATGTAGAGATGGGCAATTTATGAACCGGCTTTTGATGATGACTTCAATTATCTGGTTGTAGGCCGTGTTTCTACTGATGAAAATGAGTTTAAAGGGACATATCACAGTGTTTTCTCATTTATCGTCTATTTTTTAACCCTGTTACTTATGGGTGTGTTGCGTAAAGCTAGTGTCTATTGATGCATATTGCAGCATTGGCCTTCTGTATCGATAGGTTAGGGCTACCTGGTGAAGAGAAAGGTAATTTATAAACCGGCTTCAGATCGTGACTATAATTATATGGTTGTAGGCGTGTTTCTATTGATGAAAACTAGTTTAAAGGGACATGTCACAGTGTGTTCTCAATTTAATCTCCACGCTGTAGAGATACCAAGTTTTTGCATACATGTAGCGTATGCCTAAATATGCATGATTTTTTTTAAATCACGTATAAAAATCTTAATCACCATGATAAACATCTGAACCTTCCCTTCATTTTTTTGTGTGATTATCCTTTTTTTGCATCCTGTCAAGATACCTTGGTATCTAGACTTATAAATACTAATATTTTAGCATCCATGAATTTTCAGGGAATGCACTGAATTTCAAACCTCACATATTACTGAGTTGTTATTTAAACTCTTTGAAAGACAATTGTAAACCTACTACGTACATGTATAAGTCTATGGGGATTCTAAAGAGTGGAAGGTATTAGTGAATTTAAGGTTTAAAGATTTGTGAAAAATACCCCCCCCCCCATAGCAATAATTTTAGCTCATACCGGACATGTATCCATTGCAAGCTGTCAAATGAAATGCATTGAACCATGCTTCAGTGCATACTGCCCTTTAATATTGCAGGCTGCATGCTGTAGATGATATTAATGAGATGATAATTAGCTGCAAGCACAGTTCACTGGTCTGTGACAGCCATACCAGGGAATTTCCTAGTCATCATATCAACATTTCTTTCAGCAAAAAAAAAAAAATGTTTGGATGCCCTGAATCAACCGACCCTCTGAAAATAGCCTGACCTGGACATTTCTCACTTTTCACTCAAATTGGAAAGTCAAATCAAAATTATAAATATTGTTATGTGGAATATAACCTGAAAATTCATATTCAGATGATCATTGGCTTTTTACTCCCTTCTATTAAAGCCCTATTTTGTTAATCAATTGTGTGAAAGGTGTTAGAATAATAATCAAATGAAGTATCTCCAATTAACCAATGCTGTTTTTCAAAGATGACATTTGAGGGCACCTAAACATTGGGGTTTTTTTTTTGCCTTATCAAGGGAATACTCCATGCTGCATCAAATTCTCCCCCATTTCTTACTCTCAAAATTTCAACATTTTTTGCCTGCTTGTCTATTTTTCTCACTCAGGTTTAACATTATAACATTGGCCATAATAGAGTCTCACTCTTGAAAAGATCCAATGTCGTCAGCCCTTAGAATAATGACTGCGGAATTTACCATTCGCCTTCTATTGTTATCATTCTATTAAAATACTGTCATTATCAAGTCCATTTTTAAACATCTTGCAGAGGATTTATTCACATCCGAAGATTACAATATATGAAAAATCAAATGACAAACAGAACCATACAAACATCTTGCGAGAAACTATTATCCATATTGCAAGGTTATTATCAATCAAGTCCAGGTTTCACTGTCCCTTTAAATGCATGATATGTTGATGAGCTACATGTATATGCACAGTTCAGTGGTCTGTGACTGCCATTCCAGGGAACGTTCTAGTCACCACATCCAAATTTCCCTCTATGAAGGGAATCCTTCCAGCTGCATCCAAATTCGAGGCTGCCAACTTTCACTCTGTGAGAATTAGAACTTAGATCCCAGCATGTCTATTATTTCTTACTTTGTAAGAATTTTGTATGCCTTTTGATTCTCATTATCTTGTATTTCATCTCTCTCATTAATGTGCTCTGAGCGTCTTGAGCATCTAATGAAGATGGAAAATGCGCCATTATTGTTATCTCTTTACCATTTAATTATAATATTATTGGCCAATGAGAGTCTTAACTCTCAACTGCTGGTAGGTTCCATCCACTGCAGAGAGTTCTAGCAGAGAGTTCTAGCAGAGTCGCCTTCTATTGTTTCCATCCCTTTTACATGCTTCATTATTAGTGGATGAACCCAAAGGTTGATGCTTGATTGTCCCTTTAATTTGTAGGATATGTTGATGAGCTGGATGCACAGTTCAGTGGTCTGTGACTGCCATACCAGGGAATTTCTTAATCATCGAAAATTCCCTCTCTTCGAAAGGGAAATTTCCCTGCTACAGCTGAATTATGACTACAGAATACAATCGAAGGCTAAGTCTATTGTCTCTGACTGCTTTCCTTTTATAATTCTGTGTCGCATCCTATTTTCATCCGTCTTTTTACTCTTTAGCTACACTGTACCGGTATAATGAGCGATACTCGTTCTTTGAGTATCTGTGATCCATCCCTTCAAATTATCAGATCTCTTTTTCTCTAAAACTGCCTTCAATTTGTGAATTTCACCTAGCTCTGACTGCCCGAGCACTCTATTCATTGGAAATAATGAGATGGAATTTTGTCTTCAAAATAATGCATAACCCTTGGGTCTGACTCTCTGCAGAACTATCTGTTTAATTTCAATTTTAGAAGTTAAGATGTACATGTAATCACTATCCATTATTTTATGAGCTTGTCCTTTCGAAATAAAATGAATTTGCAATTCCTACATCTTAACTTCTTTGTATCCTTTGTATCTAATTCTGCATGTTATTTTTTTTATTCCTACTCTACCATCATAAGCTCTTTTCACTTTGAGTAACAAGAAATTACTGGGTCTTTAAAACAATACCTCATATCTCATAACCACAGGACTGTTCCTTAATCAAAATTGAATTAAATTCAAATTAAGGTGCACCATATTGGCTGTCCATTAATATGTGACCCCTCCCTTTAAAATAAAACCACCTTGCCATTCCTCCATCCCCATTTCTTGGACTAGTCTGTGTGCACAGACCATTAAGTTCTGTTCCATCATTTTCATGATATACTACAGGGTTTGCGATCATAGAATTTACTATATTAGTAAAGCTCTAATTAGCCAAGAATACATAGAGGTACAATAATGATTAGATATAGTCTATGACTTCAGACTAATAAGAATATATGCTATTCAATATTTATTCAATATTTATGCAAAATATTGAAACTCCGCAGCCAAGAGTCTGTGCCTGCAGACTATCTCATCTCTTGNTTTAACTCTCAACTGCTGGTAGGTTCCATCCACTGCAGAGAGTTCTAGCAGAGAGTTCTAGCAGAGTCGCCTTCTATTGTTTCCATCCCTTTTACATGCTTCATTATTAGTGGATGAACCCAAAGGTTGATGCTTGATTGTCCCTTTAATTTGTAGGATATGTTGATGAGCTGGATGCACAGTTCAGTGGTCTGTGACTGCCATACCAGGGAATTTCTTAATCATCGAAAATTCCCTCTCGTCGAAAGGGAAATTTCCATGCTACAGCTGAATTATGACTACAGAATACAATTGAAAGTACCATCTATTGTTACTGACTGCGTTCCTTTTCAAATTCTTTGTCACGTCCTATTTCTATCCGTCTTTTTACTCTTTAGCTATAATGAGCTATACTTGTTCTTTGAGTATCTGTGATCCATCCCTTTAAATTATCAGATCTCTTTTTCTCTAAAACTGCCTTCAATTTGTGGATTTCACCTAGCTCTGACCATAGACCTACCACGGTCTATGCTCTGACTGCCAAAGCACTCTATTCATTGGAAATAATGAGATACGATTTTGTCTTCAAAATGATGCATCAATCTTGTGTCTCACTCTCTGCAGAAATATCCCTTTAATTTCAATTTGAGAAGTTAAAATGTAATTATGGTTTTATGACCTGTCCTTATGAATTTAAGCGAATATGCAATTCTTGCATCTCAACTTCTGGATATCTGCATTTTATTCTTCCTATTCCTACATGTACTCTGCTATGACATCTATTTTCACTGTGAGTAGACATAAACTACTGGCCCTTTAAAATAATGTCTCATATCTCATGATGGCGGGATAATCAAAATAATATTGAATTTTAATTATGGTGAGCCATATTCACTTTCCACTGATCTGTGATCCCACCCTTTAAAATAAACCACCTTGCCATTCAGTGCATCCCATCACGGATTAGTCTGTTGGCACAGACCATCAAGTTCAAGTTTTCTCTTTTCAGAGTAATGAGAAATTACTTGCCCTTTAAAACAATGCTTCATATCTCATAACTGCAGGACTATCTCGTAATCAAAATAGAATTAATTTCAAATTATGGTGCACCATATTGGCTGTCCATTGATAAATGACCCCGCCCTGTAAAATAAAAACACCATGCCATTTCTGCATCTCTTTTCTTAGACTGGTCTGCTGTCACAGACTATGAAGTTCTGTTTCGTTATTTTCATAACATATTACAGGGTCTGCAATTAGAGACATCAGTAAAGCTCCAATTAGTCAAGAATATAATACATAGAGGTACAGTAATAATTGGAAGTAGTCTATGACTTCAGACTTAGGAATGTGCTATTCTGTAAAATATTGAAACACTGCAGCCGAGTGTCTGTGGCTGCAGACTATCTCATCTCTTGCACTACCACTAAAGGCATCTTCCATTGAGATAACGAGATGAGATAAAAGTCTGAAATATTAATTTCTGAACTAACTGCAGGGCAGAGCAGGTACTTTGGTTGATTATTTGTTTGCGAAAGTGAGCGTGAGAGGAGGGGGAAGGAGTGTGACATGATCGTGTTTGAGAGCATGATTGGGAGAAGTATCATATCCGCATAAATGTTGTGTATTATTATAATCTTTATTTTAGATTTCTACAAAAAGCAACTTGTGCCTACTTCGCTTTATTCAACTCTTCCTGTCTGAATTTTAAGTGAATTATTTCATGTTCATATTGCAGTCAATTTTCTCTTAAAAAACATTTATATAGCACTAAATACAACCTGTTTCTGAGCGCTCTGTGCATTATTACGCGGCTATAGCACGGCTCCATTTGGCGCTCACTCCATTCAAGGAATTTCTTCCTACTGGTACCCATTTGCCCCACCTGGGTTAAGTGCATCACAATGTAGATAAATTTCTTGCTGAAGAAAATTAAATTTATAGCTGGGATTCGAACCTACGACCCTCGGGTTGAAAGGCGAGTCAGAATCACTACACCACAATGCCTCCACATACACTTGTACATGTATAACTGTTGCGTTTTCTTGAATTGTAGACTTGTAAAACTCTTGGTAGAAATATGATACACGTAGTGACTTTAAAAAAACATGTGAATACTGCCTCCAATTTTACAATGTCTCATGAGGGGTATTTTGATAAAGGATGATGATTTACATTTGTGACAACAAAACCTGGATAATGTTTCAGATGCATCAATTCCCCTATATTTCCCAGTTTGTTATTAGTTGACATAGAATTATTGACAGCATTTATGATATGAAACCAATAGCAGGTTAAGTATTTGTTATCGATTCTGGTTGTTGAAAGGGCTAAACAGAATATGATGGATATATGTTGCAAATAGTCTGTCCTTGTGTCATAAATCTTTAATTCCTATTACTCATCTTTCATTTTACTTGTAGATCATATGTAAAACAAAATTTGTAATACAAACTAATTCTAATTTGTTTAGAGCTGATCAATTTTCAGGGTTTTTCCCCTTCAGAGATATTAAAATTATATTCTTTTAAAGTAAAAAAGACACAAGAGTGACACCTGTTACTTCCACTTTTATTTTCAATGGTGCTTAGAAAGAGGAAGCAAATAGTTTAATACTCTAAAACCTTGTTATAATTGTTATAATGCAGTTTAAAAGAAGAATATTTCTTTGTTGAACAATTTCATAGGGGCTGTTATATCAGTTTACATGATAATTTAAAGGCATAGTCTTCAACAATTCAAAATCATTGTAATGGTTCTAATGTATTATGACTCTTTAGATATATTTGCAACTAAGAATATCTGGAAGTATCAGAAAAATGAAATAAACATATGATCCAAAAAGAGTAAAAAGAGAATGGCGCTCAGGAAGCACATGTCTTTGGGCCAGCAGAATGATCACTATCATAGACCCCATTTACACCAGCCGAAAAGGCCGGCCTAAAGCTTGGTGTAAACATAAAGGAGGCCTCAGGCCGGCCCAAATTTCGGACCACCTCGGGAGGTAGTCTGAGGCCGGCCTCAGGCCGGTCTCAGGCCTCCAATTTTCCGGTGTAAACAGAAGGAGGCCTCAGGCCTCCAATTTTGCATGATTTAATTGACGTGAAAACCCGGGAAATATAGGGATAGACAGAAAATGAGGATAAAATAAGCGTCAATCGAAGAATAAAAAAAAGGAAACAGAAACTGAAGATAGAATAAGCGGTAAACAAAGAATAACATAAGGATAGACAGAAAATGAAGATAGAATAGACGATAAACAAAGAATAACATAGGAATAAACAGAAAATGATGATAGAATAAGTGAAAAACAAAGAATAACATAAGGATAGACAGAAAATAAAGATAGAATAAGCGATAAACAAAGAATGGCATAAGGATAGACAGAAAATGAAGATAGAATAAGTGATAAACAAAGAATAACATATAAGGATAGACAGAAAAGAAGATAGAATAATCGATAAACAAAGAATAACATAAGGATAGACAGAAACTGAAGATAAGCAATAAACAAAGAATAACATAAGGATAGACAGAAAATGAAGATAGAATAGACGATAAACAAAAAATAACAGCAGGATAGAAACAAATAATTGAGAAAATGATAAACGGAAAACAATAGATAATATAGACGTACTGAGCGAGGATAGAATAAACAAAGTCAATGTATAACCTGAGGATATAGGAGTAACATAAAAAGAAGGTCGGAAGATGGACAATGAAGATGACATAGGGAAAACAAAAGAAAAAGAAAAGAAATTGAAACAATGGGAAGGGAACGAATAACATGCGGAGAAGGAACAAGAATACAAATCAGGTGGACAATGATAATAAAAGGAGGCCTGATTGCCGGCCCAATTCTTGGTGTAAACATACAAAATTACGGTACTCGGGCCGGCCTAAATTGGAGGCCTGAGGCCGGCCTCGGGCCTCCTTTCTGGTGTAAATGGGGTCATAGTGCCGAAGCTTCCGCAGAGGTTTATCCGTGCTCTGCACATTGGCGTGAAGTGTTATTAGCCGATTGCTGATGAATTCTCAGTCTTAGATTGCTTGTTTCTTAAAATAGACAGGAGCAATAAACCTATAAAAATCCAGGTAATTTTTGTTTGGGCCAAAGGTTTAGAATAATAATCATTGCACCGGCTGAATCAGTTAGGTTCAGTGTTATTCACCCACAAATCTTTTTTTTTTTCATTTCATTCTTCCAGACCTCTGACAAGCCACGATCACGTCGGGGAATTCGAGATGAGCTTCTCAACAGTGCCTTCTCGCGATTCGGTGCTTTATAAATATAGATTATTACTATCTATTTACCATAGCAATTTAATACTCACATATGCCAGTTATATTCATCCAAAAATCTTGTTTGTCATTTCATTCTTACAGACCTCTGACAAGCCACGATCACGCCGTGGAAGTCGAGATGAGCTCCTCAACAGTGCCTTCTCGCGATTCGGTCGCGATTCGGCTGGGTCAGCACGCCAGTCGCTTTCCAGTAATCACCCAAGCATGAATAAATGGACTGATGCACAACAAAAGGCTGAAAACAATGTGAGCTGGTTGTCAAGATTAATAATACTGTATATAAGCCAATATGTTAGCGTAGAAATATTTTCTCGATTTCGGAACGGTTTAATACGTTGACGTGTTGTTATTTTCACGTTTTTGACAGAGTTTATACATAAATTAATATGAATCATATGGAGTGGAAATTTTCGCAAGGCCAGAACCGCAAAATCCATGAAAATATAACCACCACAAAAATTTCAGCCTATACAGTAAACCACAGTGAATGATATCATGTACCCTATATCATTGACCCAACATATTGACAGACTAGTTTGCGAGCACAAACCCGAGACTTTCGGTATGTGAGTGCAGAGCATGATACAGGGCATGCGCTGTGTGACTACATCACACACATACAGCATTGCTCTATGAGCACGAGACACACAATGAGACACACAGTGTATACCTTGTATCACTCTCTGTGTTTGTGCACAACG
>BQKZ01008294.1:15980-28154 GCA_036244855.1 Temnopleurus reevesii | reverse complement strand
GAGATTGAAGGAAAGAAATAATTTAAAATAATTCAAAGTATCCCGTGAAGTGGGCAACAAACTTCACTATTCAAAGTACATTCATGTCCTTTTCCGAAGGCTAAATTTGGTTAAGATTATGCAATAACTTTCGGGTTCGAGCAGTGCTATTAACGGATCATTTCGCTTGATTAACACACACATCCTTAGAATTCAGACGTGACATTTCTTATCCGGCAGTCATGGAAATGAAAAAGTGTGTTTTCGAAATTGGAGGACGGAGGCTTGGCTTGCGGACGGTGCGCACATCAGTTGTGCACTGGTTTTTGACCGTCCAAAATCCTCCGTCTACCAATTTCGAAAATTCTTTATTTTGTTGGTAACCTCATCCGACAGAGCCTTGAAACAACCTGTGAATTTTAAAAAACGTTCCATAACCCCCCCCCCCCCCAAAAAAAAAAGCACAGACTCCAACCCACCCAGACCCCCCCCCCTTTTTTTTTTAGGGAGGGGCGTGGCGTGCAGACTACACGTATTTACCTTTTCGTGTGGTACACAACTGAAATTCCCATCTTCCCTGGGTGCACATACCAATCATCGATATCTTATATGAGTTTCAATCACTGTTACATATTCTTATAGACACAAAAGGACCATCTGCCTTTATGCGATACTGCACTTTAAAGAATAGGCCACTCACTGATAGAATAACAGACTAAGATCAATTTCATTACTGTCATGACGGCTGATATAATACAGAGATGTCACGTACGTTCTTCACGAATGATACTTTAATGCTTCACCAAGTGTACATAAGAGGGTCTCATAAAAATGTTACTGAAGCCCGTCACAAACTGAGCGCGGTAAGATCATCTACCTGCAATGACCTGACACTTTTGTTAAGTACTAATGAGTCGTGTTTCATAAAGCTGTTACTTAGTAGATCGACACAAAAGTACCATCCGGCTCCGCGCGATAGTGCACTTTAAAGAATAGTTCACTCACTGATAGAATAACAGACTCAGATCAATTTCATTACTGTCATGACTTGTGATATAATACAGAGATGTCACGTACGTTCTTCGCGAATGATACCTTAAAGCCCATGTATAGTTTTGGTAAAGATGAAAGAAATGTGAATTTTGGGGATATTTACCATGACATACAGTTTCTATACACATTTCAAGACCNTCAAACGAACGGGCATGCGCATCCCTCATCAGCAGCAGAAGTTCCAATCGAAATGATCAACAAATGCCGGAGACATATTCTCCCAAGGAAATATCGCCACTAATCGTTCAATTGTTTTTTTTTTCTTCAAAATATGAATATTTGCAAGGTTCATTTAAATAGCATATTCAATGATCGTTCCCTTACTCTGTGGGTTATGGTGGAAATGGTAAGTCTTTATTGTCGAAAATTTCATTGTCACCACCCATGGGGTTAATTTCCTTCAGCAAGAAATTCACTCACACTGTGCTGGACTCAACACAGGTGATGTAAATGGGTATCGGCCGGGAAGTATTCGTTTGAATCCAAAAAAGCACCCAATTGGCAGCTATTGCTATGGTCGGGTAATAATTCTAAATAATTTGTCTCGTTCCTCAGTAAAGGTGACTAGAGAGATGGCATTTTCAAATACTATTTATTTGTCATTATTATTCAATGCTTTCAGGAAATCACCCAAATGAAATACAGTGTCTCACATTCTTTTGAAAAAAAAAACCCATAAACAATATTCCTTTATTACAATTGGAATACGTATCGACTTGCACGTAATAATGTGATTGTAATTTTTTCACGTCTCGGCACTTCACATTTTTTTTCTTCAAAACATGAATCGGACCATATCGTGTACAACAAAACCAATTTTCCCCTACAACTGTACAAGCAAAGCGTTTTCCTTGTTATATATAACTGGGCTTTCGCTTTACAACGCGAACGCTATTAAAGACGTTAGATCTATTGGGAGCTAAATACAATGAGGTCTTAGGGTCTTTAAAACAATTTTCGTTTAGAAAATAACAACCTTTACAAAATGTGTAAACGAACGCTTCGACAGTTCATAGCTTTAACGTCGTTAATAGCGGTCGCATTGCAAAGTGAAAGCTTCGTATTTAGAAGGGTTCGAAGCCCATGCAAGATACAAAATTAGTTTTGGACTTACTTGTTCGTAACCTTGTCTTGCCGAACAGAGCTGTGACGTTACTGACGGGACAATTCCACCTTTCGTTCCTGAATTGGTAACGGCATTCATAAATGGCGTTCATACCCCCTTGGGTAACGCTAGGTATTATATCAGGGTGAAGCTGACATAGTTTTAATTGCTGTCGTGTGAACCAGGTGTGTGATTTGCAGAATTTTGCAGTCTCTGGCGAGTTCCAGGAGTGACCCACTCTCCTCTCTACGGTGGTGCTCTGGGCGAGGAGAATCATGCTGTATGGGGAAAAACACAAACATACAAACATTAATATATAGGCCCTAAATCTTATTCATAATCCAATGAGGGAAATTCGTGGTATGAATGATCGTTCTGGAAAAGCCTCCTTTAACCATAATAACATGTCTAACCATTGATAAAATACAACTTAAGCAACTGGGAAAAAGAATAACCCCATCTTGAGACATTACTATAATTTCAACAGAAAAGTCCAATCACATATTTTGATGAATAAATAATGTAAGCCCAGAGCAAAATTAATCTATTTCGCGGTCCCAATATGTACAAAAAAGAAGGGGGCGGGGAGGGGTGGACAGTTGTACATTGTTATACTGTGTATTTCTGGGTATTTCTGCGCATGTACATCTAAATGAGTAAAATTTATGCTAGGCATACAATTCCCGTTGTCAGATTGTGTGTCTGAGTATTAATTGACAACAGGAAAATCACATTCGACATTGTCACATTTTTTAACCAAATGTCTGCAGTGACCGTGACTAGATGAACTATAATCACGTTCGTGTAGTTCTTCAGGTCTGACATTTTGTCTCTCTCTCTAGCAATTACCATATTTACAGTCGTCATCATTGCCTTTCATCGAAGAAAACCAAAGCATTTCACGAAAATGTTTATTTTTTATTCCAGCCCGACATTTGTTGATAGAACTCTCCCTCCATAAAAAAAAAATAAATCAATAAAAAAAATCAGCATACGCTTAGCCAAGTGTGTTGTAACTTCAACCTTTCGCCATAGGAAAAAAAAAAGCCAATGGATTTTAATCTCATATCATCTGCGAACCAAGTGTCAAGTAATCCTTATTGGCAGTGTCAGTCTCACAAAATAGGACATATAATATTGACTTAAGCCATTTATCACTTGATTTATCAATAAGATAGAACTGTGAGCGTAAACATTGCATTCGTCTCCGCTAACATTTCGCGACAGATCTAGATACGATGTGACAAAATGTCTTGAAGAGAAGGAATGACATTTCGACTAACAATCGTGCCCTCATGACTCTTTGTGCTCCTACTTGAGCGTTGAGATGGTGGATGTTTTTAATAGTGACAGCTTTGAGTCTGCTCAGCATCATCTGCATGATCTGGGGATGGATATCTTCCTTCTTTAACCCGAAATCATGATCAATGAATGTTTAATATCAGACTCGTGCCATTCTGTCTCCTATTCGACAATGATATTCATTTTCAAGAACTGGCTCATTTCAGTGGTGTCTTTGAACTACCATTCTGATACTCGATGGCCATTTCAGAGTCATGTGTCCTATTTCTAAACTATGAAATATGTTTACCTCTATTACAGTACTTCCGAATTACAGACGATTCGAATCATTGATGCATTACCAAAGTCTCTTTTCTTCAATTAATTTCATGGTACAAACGTCATATGACCAGCGTATATGGATTTTGAAAAGTACGCTTACTGAGCTCACAAAACGATAGAGAGCCGCTTGGTTGTCGCTGTCATTTGGGAGAGTAGAACAAAAGACGTCAGCGAAGCGTCACCCCTTTGAAGTTCTGCCAAGGAGATATCCCTGGTTCTGAACACAGGGGCCAACATTTAAGTTTCTAATACACTTGACATACATGTTGTAATGCCTTCGGACAAGAAATGTTCGAGGAAATGTCCATCATACCAATTTTTTTCAGCAAAATTATACTAATAAATAGATCATCAACATCATCATTTTATGACATCCCATTCTCTCAAATCATCCATTAACCTGGTAATGATTTCGTTTTTTAATTGGTCATGTCGCCTCATGGGATGTTGTATGTCATGTATTAAGTGCAACGAATGTTTACTCAAAGTCTGACAGACAGACATGACGATGGGTTCAAGATATATTTCATGTCAGTGCAGTTTTTGACGTATGGACCGAGATTGAAGGAAAGAAATAATTTAAAATAATTCAAAGTATCCCGTGAAGTGGGCAACGAACTTCAATATTCAAAGTACATTCATGTCCTTTTCCAAAGGCTACATTTTATTAAGATTACGCAATAATTTTCGGGTTTGAGATCATTCTGCTCGACTAACACACAGATCCTTCGAATTCAGATGTTGCATTTCTTATCCAGGAGTCATGGTTGGTCATGGAGATTAATAACAACTTTTGGCATTATCATGTCAATAACTTAAACGAGTTTCAGTCAGTGTTACGTATTCATAAACCCACTAGAAACAGGAAGCCCCTACAGAAAGTATATTGGTATTACAAAATTCAGTAGTCAAAGGTTTAAGTTAGAGCCACAAACTGACAAAAGAATCATCCGGCTTCATGCGATACAGCACATTAAGGAATAGGCCACTCACTGATAGAATAACAGACTAAGATCAATTTCATTACTGTCATGACTTCTGATACAACACAGAGATATCACGTACGTTCTTCACGAATGATACCTTAATGCTCTACCAAGTGTACATAAGAGGGGCTCATGAACATGTTAGGCCCGTCACAAACTGAGCGCGGTAAGTCTACTTGAGGCTGTTTTCAGAAGTAATACAGATATTCGTCGTTGTTGAATTAATTCGAACAAACACAACAACTTTTAAAAAGAGTATTTTGCTTAACCAGTGAATCATCATTATGGTCATCATCATCATGATCATCACCGCCATCATGATGATCATGATCACCACCACCACCATCACCATAATCATCATCCTCATCATCCTCATCACTATCATTATCATCATCACCTTCATCATCATCATCATCATCATCATCATCATCATATTTATCATCCTCATCACTATCATTATCATCATCACCATCATCGTCATCGTCGTCGTCGTCGTCGTCGTCGTCACAATGACTATCTTCTTCTCCTCCTCCTTCCTCTGCTTCTTCTTCCTCTCCTCCTTCTCCTTCTTCTCCTTCTTGTTATTCTTCATCATCATCATCATCATCATCATCATCGTCTTCTTCTTCTCCACTGCTACTTTTATTCTTACTGAACACCCACATAAGCATGCGATCATCATTTTTTTATTTGGTGGAGTAAATAAACAATGCATATTTGGTGGTCAATTCTCTTTCAAATGGCAAACGAGTTATTTCTAATCAGATAAAGGTAAAGTCAAAGTAACTCTGACACAAGTCATTTTTTTTTGTATTTTTCCCCATTCTTTTCAGACAAAAGTTGACTTCTAACTGACGCCATTCCAAGTTTAACTTGATTTAAGAGGGATTTTTAATTAATCACCCAGTGTGAGCCGGGCCTGAAGACAAACAGAATATCCATAGAAGGCGCATCTTTCAACCTTGGTCTCTTTGCCCATCGATTCTCAGCTACAAGATAACCATCTTCANAAAATATTGAATTAGCGTCGGGGGCTACGACGCTGAAATATTTTGCACACTTTAGGTTATAACTTTTCCAAAACTTGGTAATTTTCCGCACAATCTTTTGTACAATATGTTCATGATATCATGTTTCTTTTTAAGTAGATTTGAAGACAAAATTTGGCGATAAAAATATTCACTTTTGCCAAAACTGTACTTGGGCTTTAATGCTCTACCAAGTGTACATAAGAAGGTCTCATAAAAATGTTATTGGGGCCCGTCACAAACTGAATCTGTTATCAAGGGTACTCTAGATTGTCGTCGTTGATGAAAAAATGCAAACAAACACAACAATAATTAAAAGGGTATTCTGCTTTACAAATGACCCTATCATCCTCATCATTATCGTCGTCGTCACAATGACCATCTTCTTTTTCTCATTTTATTTGTGTTTCTTATTCTCCTTCATCTCTTTCTTGATACGCCTGATACTTGTACAAAACTTGCAAAGAATTATTCCAAAAATTGATTAACCACATCTGCTTAACTTTTTTTTTTATAGAAAAGTACATGATGAGAAAATAATGGCAAAAAATAAAAGAAATTAAGAAGAGTCCCGACTGTTTTTAATGATACCCCATATAAAATGTGCTGTGTTAATTAATCTAGAAATGGTAATCTAATGATAATTGAAATCTGAAGACTAATATATAACAGAATAATAAACACATTAGAATTAATTCAAACCATTTCCAGTTAGATGGATTGTCGACGGATCACCCAGTGTGTGCCGGGCCCGAAGACAAACAGAATACCCATAGAAGGCGCATCTTTCAACCTTGGTCTCTCTACCCATCGATTCTCAGCTACAAGATAACCATTTTCTTCCCCTCAATGCGTTTATTGACAGTGAAAACTTGAAAATTATTGCAATACAAGTTATTTGAACTCGGGTTGAAGCAAACCAAGACAAAGTATGACTTGAAAACAAATGAATTCGATAAAGATGACTTCCGACTGACGCCATTACGAGTTTAATTTGATTGAAAATGTATTGATAATTAATCGCCCAGTGTGCGTCGGGCCCAAAGACATACATAATTACCCATAGAAGGGGCATCTTTCAACCTTGGTCTCCCTCCTCATCGATTCTCAGCCACAAGATAACCATCTTCATCTCCTCAATGCGTAATAAATCTCGCGGGAAATAAACAAAAATATTCCACAAATATTTTCTACGTTTGGGAACCTTGCAAAACAGACCGATTCATAATATCTTTCGTTTCCCNGGCGAACACAATGCATCAGTAATTGCTCCATAATGAGACGAAGATAATTGGAACTAATTTTCTTAAACATGTGATGTAGTATAGCAATGTCAAAAGCAACAACATATTTTGGTAAAATTAACAATTGTCACGATTTAACCCTCACGATTTTGCTGTCATACCAGGACGTATACGTTGGAAAGGCATAAACGAATCAGATACCGCAATATTTGTTAGTAATCCATTTCGAAAACATTGACTTAGAAACAGTTTTCTTGAACATGCGAGGTTTTTATTCATCGTTTAAAACAAGGGGCTACCCCAAAAATGAAATTTTTAACTGGAGTAGAAAATTAGATTAACAGTACAAACACAGTTTGACAAAAATCGGATAACTGATAAGAAATTTATGAATATTTAAATATCTAGAGAAATAGGCAATCGATGACGTCATAGGTGCACAATTGACCATTTATTGCACTGATTGTAAACATAGCAATGTTATAAAATGTTGATTTTCCCCAAAAATATGATTTCCTCAAAACTACTTTTACCCGACCGAGAAACCCAGCGCGATCAAAGGAATTGTACATTGTCATAAGAATAGGTCCCAATATTTACAACTGAAATGTCACATTCATGTTCCGTTACAATAACATTTACTGTCAGGGTGTCGCTCTAAGGAAGATGATACAATCGTAAATTTTGGACGAACGGCAGCTTATTTAAAAAAAAAGTGCGCGATTCCACATGGGCGGTGACGGAATTTCGTACCCTCTTGAGCTACATTTTTGTATGTTATTGCTCAGTGACAGATTGTCAAAGACCGGTCAAACTCTCAAAATGTACCACAAAGCAAGTACTATAGCACATGGGAAGGATGAATCATTTACACATTGTTCACTTGGACCGCCCCGAGGTATGAAGAATGACGGTAACGGAATTACATCAGAGAATTTACCTTTACGTTTAAATTGTCCATAACATTTTCAATACCGTATAGCATATTTCTGAAGAGAGATTCTCTAAATATGCTACATACTCATGCGCGCATGTGTGTGTGTGTGGGGGGGGGGGGGCAAATTTGAGTTTAAAAGGGCGCCAAATTCGCCGAAAGGGAGGCGCTTAAATAGGCAGTGTCCTTTTTTTTTGCTCATTAATTATTGTTTTGCTTGACAGGTTAAGACCTTTTTAAATTTTTTTGATTTCATTTTCTTTTTGCTTGTCAGCCCAGCTCAGCTCCCGCTCTGGGGCGCAAAATTTGAGGTAAAGACCTTTTTTTAAAAAAATTTTTGTTTGCTTGTCAGCCCTTCTCAGCTCCCCAGGGGCGCCAAATTTGAGCTATGCCCCACCCCGCCCCTCCACACACACACCTCGGGTATCAAATTCCTGGGTGCACGCATGATACTTTACAATCAATTTATCCATAAAAATATGGTCTCTGAGCAAAATTAAGAGGGACTATTATAGACGTTTTAGGATTTTTCTCATGTGGAATCGCCCCATCTCTTTTAGAGATGCTGTTTATGCATATGACCCAGTGACCGGTGCCCTGTTAGTTAGTATAACCTAACATGAATGTGAAGTATTCAGTCGTAAATCTAGAAACTACTTCACATGCCAGTTAAGTTTACGTTATGTGGTACATGCATGTTTAATGGGTTTATTTCTAACCACGTTATGTCCAATATCGTCTTACAATGTACCGGTTCATCCCATATATTCTCCATCATCTTATCTATTTGGAAATGTCTGGTTTGCACTTCCATTGAGCCCACTTATTAGTATTGTGATAGCTTATTGATCACATTACCAGATTGTACTTAAAGGGGACTGAACCTGCAAACTCAAGGATGCACATCAATGGTGGAAATGAAAACTTTTAAAATTCATAGCATTGGGAATGATAATGAATTTTTGCTTTACCTTTTTCAGGTCATTAGTTTGAAATATTTGGTCAAATTGTGCGCATCAAAACAAAGAGAGAAACATTGCACCTTTAATTCCCCCCCCCCCCCAAAAAAAAAATGCAATTTGCAACATTTTCTAACCATGTAGAATAGAAGGCATGCTGAACACTGAATCGTAAATCAATGGGCTACTTCATCCGACATGGATGCCATTTTGCCTATAAAATGATTTACGTTGGCGACAAGGCAAGGCGGCTTTGCGAAGGACGTGCGAAGTCGTTTAGGCTCCAGACACATGCAGGAAGCAAGATGGTTGATTTATGGAAAGGTGCGATTGTTTTAGAAAGTCCGAATTTCTTAGGTTTCTGGAACATGCGAGTAAGGCGGGTCCCTTTACATCCGTGTTTGTATTTGTGTCTTGTGTTTTTATACCCCATGATAATCATGATACTCTCGGGTTGATTACAAGAAGTACTACGAGACGAACATGTACGCATAAATTTTGAAGTAAATCGGACTATAAATAAGAAATTCATGAATATGCGAACGATATTTACAACTGTTTCAAAAGTAAATCGACAACCGAATTGGCAACTTTTGGTTACGCTATATGACGTATGTCACGGTTCTCTCTGCAAGATATTTACCACATCCTCCTCAAATTTTTAAATAGCGTTTGGACGCTTTCACGAGTTGGGTAATGATTCGAAAACTCACTTCCGTTCAAAAATTTACAGCAATTTAGATATAAAACGAACTGAAAGTACCAATAGTTGCGTGAAAGGATTTATTAAACCATATGCTCACAAACATCTTTTTCAAGGGATCTGGCCATACGTTTATACAATTCAAGAGAATTTGTGTGGGTGTACGTGTGTGGGTGTGTGTGTAAGGGTGTGATTGTGAATGTGTGTGTGTATATGTTTGTGTGCTGGCGATAGAGAGAGAGTGAGAAAGATAGATAGGTAGAGATGGAGAAAGGTGAGGCGTAAAAATACGCAAAGTAATAACAAAACTGAGAGCATTTTAGGATGTAATATTGCAGCTTTTCATAAACTTAAGATGCAATATTTTACAATTACATGCATCTAAAAATGGGGCAGTTGTTGTATTCGAACCTCACTTCATTCCAAGTCAGACGAGCTTCTGAATAAACTGTGCAACCGCTCTTATTGCACACTGAGGAAAAGTAGAAATACTGTACCTCCAGAAATATATTACACCCAAAAGGCGTTCCTAGTGCTGCGAGGTGCAATATCTCACCTTTTCCTAACTGTAGAGAGAAAGTAAAAATGAAGGGGTGGGCAGGGGAGGGTCAATTTATAACACGATCAATCTCCTATATATCTTACTCGACTCAAATCCCTTTCTTTTCAAACCCTAGTAATAGGATTACAAAGTTACTCCTACTTCTTATACATGTGATACAGACATTGTAAATGTGCTTACAGTGGCGGCAAGAGAAATAACCATTGTCATGTGTCAGGTGACCTTGGATTGTCACGTGTGTGTTCCTAGGTTGGCATTTCCGTACACTCCGATAGCCGATTATACATAATTTTTTCGAAATGGCGTCAATTCAACATGTTCTGCCTAATAACGCTGGCGATCGAATTCTGGGGGCTATAACATACAGATGCAAGTAAACTTACGATGAATCGTAAGTCTATGGCAAATGCTTATCAAAGAGATACGAATAATTGCAAAATTAATCGCATCTTTTTATATTACACGCCCTTATGTTAGCCCTTTAGATTGAAACATCATCTTTCTTTTTTTCTTTAGCTTTTTGAAGGATATTGCTGCTATATGCTGAAGATTCTGTAAACATGGTAAATGAAAATATGTCGATATCCTCAACCAAAATGACATACAGTTTTTGGTTGAAATGCAAAACTCAACTATAAATTGGACACATTTTAACCAATAGTTGTGTGAAAAGTATATTGCCCACTGTTGGGTGTAATCTTTTGCCAAATGGCTTAAGAGTGAATTGGACATTGGTTAGGTAAGGTCAGTGGTCAGTTTTCATTCTGGACAGCTGAAAGTGACATTCAGTTTCACAACACTAATCACTTATGCTACGAGTTGAAATCTTAGTTAGATATGGCATTAATCACTCCAAGACGCCGCGCTCATGATTGTCCATGGAGGTTAAGCCCCGGTCACATAGGGTCCCAGAAGCAACACGATTCAACACGACTCTTTGTTCGGAGGCATTTAACTGTGAATTAACAAAGAGTCGTGGTGAAGCGTGTTGCTTCCGGGGTCCTATGTGACCGGGGCATTAATCTAAGGGGTCTCAATGGAATCAATTCCACATACTTTGTCGGTGGTGTGATATATGTACAACATATCAAACAAGAACCGATGGACTTAAAGTAAGTCATATTAATGATGTTTCTATTGCTTAGTTCTCGGACTTGTTACTTTGAATCAAAAGGTTTCCCTATCATTTGGACATTTTTATAATGAAAAGTAAGTCAATCTAAGCCATATGAATGCAAAGACTGAGACTTTATTAATTTGGGTGGTAGTCACGGATGTGTGTGGCTAGAGTGTCTATCAAAATATTTTCTTTTGAGCCGACCACAGGATCATCCCCCAAAGGAATCGCATGGCCAAGCCGCCAAACCGCCACACTCTTTCTGCACATCTTAGCCGCCATTTTGAGCGAGCGAGGCGCCATTGCGGAGCGGAAAACACCCGCGATCTTCCGGTGGACCTCCCCGGTCAATTGTGTCGGCTCGCCGCTCCGACACGCTTGGGGAACATTTATTGCTCACTAAATGTTCGCGATGAATAGACAACCGGGTGAAGTTTTGATGAGATTATAGGAAAATATAGACCTCGGAGTCATTAATAATGATTGTAGGGGGTTAACCATCCCCGGAGAGATCACTGTAAAAAATGGTGTGCTAAGTCGGTCTTCTGATCCAAATAATACCAAAACACTAATTATTGTTGAACATCCTTGAGGAAACAAATTCAACAAATGAAATGAAAATTGATTAAAAAGAACAATGTTAAAGGTATTCATGAATGTGAGATGTTTACAGAAGCGGATGGTTGGTTTTCTAACAACTGAAGGTACAAACAAACAATCAATGCGAATTAGACCACACTTTTTATGGGTTTCAGCACACACTGTTTTCTGTATATTGGACGCAAAAAGTAGCAGAAATAACAAATTGTGAATTTTCTCTGAATATGGTCTCCGATTATAAATATCTTAGAATTTTTATGCATTGCAAACAGCTTAGGCAC
>BQKZ01008293.1:0-26033 GCA_036244855.1 Temnopleurus reevesii | reverse complement strand
ATTTGGTATTATCATATTATATTGAATTGAAATGAGCTTTTCTCATTTTATCTAAGAATGATGATTTTCAGTCACGAGATTACCCTTTATCTGACCCTAGTACAAAAGAGGCAAGATGGCAACAATTAAACTATTATTTATGTTTATTTTACATTGATTCAAATAGATTTAACATACTACAGTGAATCCACATTGTGCTTGGCAAACAAATGTTCATTCAATATGGTCCGATAATTTTCTTTGATTGTTCAATTCAGTTTATTTGCATTTTATGCATTTTATCATTTTTTCCTCTGTCTCTCTCTCACAAGAAAACATCTCTAATTCGAGGCCGGCGATGCGTCATGCCATTACACAGTATATCCTTCATTCAGCACAGTCTACCATGTTGATGTTTTGTTTGTCATTTGGAATGGTTGCTGCGACCTCTGAGATGGAGTGACCAAAGAAGCACAGAGTATAAAGTAAGTATCTATTTTGACCCATTGACTACTGAATTCTGTAATTCCCATAGACTTTGTGCAGTGATCACCCAGTTCCAGTTGTCAATGGGTTTAAGGGTATCTAATGCCTTAAGAAATTGCAAGCTGGTTGGTGTTTCACCAAGATAATAAAGACATTACGCACGACTTTACGTTCGACTGGTATCAGTTCTTGCGCGGAAAGCGCGTAATAGTGTCAACTATTACCCACAAGAAGGGATACCAGTCGAACGTAAAGTCGTTCTTAAAGTCTTTATTATCTTGGTGAAACACCACCCGGGTTGGTATTAGCTGGTACTAAAGTCTATCCCCAGAAAATAACAAATGATTGTAGTTTTTATTGAAATTGAAATCTCCAAACTAATCGATTCTCATGAATAATCAAAAGACAACTGGTACCAACACTAGTTCACACAGCAAAACCATTGGACGTACACACATTGCTAAAAGGCTCACACTGAGCCTGATTTAGTTGTATGGGGCCTAACTTGATTGTGAATGAATCATTTATTTCCTTCCAACTCCTTATCTATTAATCCGCATCACATGGGATAAATTATTTTGGGTTAGTTTTATGCACTTAACCAGGGCTTGATCTTTACTTTTCCTTTTGAGAACCAGCTGGACTCCTTAACTTTATTTGGGGGGAGTCTTTTCAAATGGGTCTTGGGGCACCCAGTTTTAAACTTGCATTTTTTTGAAAATCATAGATCAAAGAAGCTGAAGAGCCAGCTGGGCTCCCAAACTGATTTTCTAAGAAGCACCTTGCAGTTCTTGGGATCCATTTGACACCTGGGCCCTCTAAAGTTGTGCCCTGTTAAACCAATACAGGGAATAGTTTTTGCGGTATCGCATCGCAATTTACCAAGCATTTAGGCATGATCACTACACAAACGATAATTTGGATAGTAACTTTTTTACGTAGAACTCTACAGTGAAGCGTTTAAAATGATTCCTCAATGTCTAAAGCTGCTAATCAATTGTGAAAACTAAAATTATTCCCTGCAATATACAAATTTATATTTTTCAATCTCAGATACCTTTTAAGATGTGGCTGTGCAGAAACAGGAAGATATGGCGGGTCTTTGGGATGGTCATAGTCATCACTTTCCTGGCAGGATGCATCATGGCCATCTCCAGTCTCACCAAGGTGGACTCGCTCCAGGAAGCACAAGCTGCAAGGAACGTCCTGCAGAACATCAAGAAAGACGTCGCTCAGCAACGAAAGAGTCCTAACCCACAGGACGCATTGAAAGGCTCTCCGGACAGGAGTAATATTGTGTTGCTGCAAGAGACGGTTGCACGGGGAAAAAACAAGTCAAGGTCCGGTCAGCCGATCGAGTTGCTTGAGGCGCTCGCCAAAAAGAACAACACTCGCAATGAAACGAAGGCAAGGGCAGACCAGCAGCGACAGAGAACCATCTATGAAGATGACCCCAAATCTTGGCCGCCACCGAACTACAACCTCCATGCTTTCTACTATCCGTGGTATGGCAGTCCAGAGTTTGATTAGACGTACTTGCACTGGAACCATCACATTCTCCCTCACTGGAATAAGAACGAGGCCAAGAAGTGGCCATCGGGTAGATGGGAGCCTCCTGGTGACATTGGGGCGAATTTCTACCCACAGCTAGGGCCCTACAGCTCCAGGGATCCTGCTGTGATTGAGGACCATATGAAGCAGTTGAGGCTGGCAGGAATAGGTAAGCACTGTGATCATAAGGGATAAAATATTTTGAACAAAGTAAACAACTTTATTCCAGTGTTTACAGTAGCGAGATGCGCAGAAAATACATCTCTTTTATTTTGCGGAGCAATGCCCATCAGACTTCCTTCAACGAATTTGGAAACTACTTCCTTTGGTATCCTTGAAGCAATATTGAAGGCTTGAATGGAGCTGTTTACTTTGCCCAAAATCGTTTGTTGCAACTGCTCACAGTGGAAACGGGATAAAGAAAAGAATTCAAGGGATAATATCTTAGGGACAATAAGTTGAAAGTACATTGAAATGTCCCTAATATCATTTATATTGATGTGAATAAAATAGCATTATTGTGTCAGCTACAACTTGCATGGTGAGGAGGGTGTAGTCAACAAAATTCTTTTAGCTATAACTCTTCATGACAATTTTATTGGCGAGAATCCATTCATTTATTTACGGGGGAAAAGATGACATTACGCTAGAATTTCATTAAACAGAGCCTGCAAGTCACCAAAAAGGAATAATTACATTGTAGATGTAATGAAAGTTCCAAAAGAATAGGAAAATTAAAAACAGTTTCTAAAGAAGAATTGCTTAGTTAAAAACTATGGGCACATGCGCCAATGCTCTTCTCCATACACTAGTGCTATTGTGATTTCTTAATTGATTTGATTTTTGGATAAAAATGTCTTATAAATAATAGTTTCTTTCCAATGTGATCATAATTTGATTTGATTGAGTTTTCGCACTGCTTAGCATCATATCATCCAAATATCATGCTTTAAAAGAACATGTATGTAAATCAATGTTCAAGGCTTTGTGTGCTACAATTTATACAAATTTTGATAACTTTACTTTCAAAGAATGCATAATGAGATTTGAATAGAAAATACTTGTTTCATCTATCTGTCTTGTCACAAAAAAGAAATATAATGGCCCATATTTTCATGAAAGTACTCAAAATGAACTTCCAAAGGAGGTCAGGGACAGATTTGAAATTTGCCCCCGAAGGCAGAAAGAACGTGACGTTTCCATGATCTTTGAAAAGCTTGAATCAAAGTTGCAAATTTTGAAGCTCGTTATCGGAAAATGTACCATAGTGAAGGAATAGTTAATTTTGTCCAGTATCTTTATTTCTCATATTCATAGTGATTGCAGATATACCAACCCTTTCAGAATATACATGAGGAGTACTTTATGTGAAAGGAGTTCATCTCAGGTGAATTTCTGAGAGTATGTATATTATTGCCATGCTTTCTCTCACAAGGAGATATTTGATTCAGGCATGTTGCATACCTGTCAATCTTATTAAAATCGGACTCCAAACTTCTCTACTCAGTTTTGGTTCAAAGAGGGATACGATAATTAAAAATAATCAGTGAATAATTACAAACAGAATAATGCTATGAAATGCACCTGTATCCTAGGAAGAATTTGCTGTTTCCATTTGCAGTTAATTTTTTTGTGGTTCTGACAAAAATAATGTGTTCAAGAATTGTAATTGCAATGTACAAAGACATACCACTCTTAATTCCAGTGTATTCTTTCTTAATTGATGCTATCAATTAGTGAAATGGTGTCTATAGAGACAGGTAAATGTGTAATGGTGTTATTGTGTTCTGAATAAGTACAGGTGTCTGAAGATGTTAATATCACTTTTGGGTTATTGAGAAGAGTCCGATTTTGGTTGGCAGGTATGATGTTGCATTATTAACGTTACAATTTTGACCTCATTCATATTTCGGAATGATTGGCATCTCTGTCACTGCTGCATATTTAATCACATTATACATATACACATCCCGCTTTCCACCTTTCTTTCTCCTGATCTCTAGGGGTGATATCAATGTCATGGTACCCTGCAGGAATGGCAGACGACCAGGGCAAGCCGAGTGACGATATGATGTCTACGTACCTAGACATTGCTCATAAATATGACATCAAGGTTTGTTGAAAAATATGACTCAATATCTCATTTTCATCTTTCACTTTTCATCCCTCACTTAACGTAATATTTATCTTGATACGATGGACCCTTGTTTTAACGAGGTCCACAGGTACCTCATGCTATCAAGGTAAAGAACACATTGTAAAAAGACACCACGTAAGATAGCTTGGGCAAGTAATAGGCTATAGACCATATAGACTATATGGCCCATATTCCAAAAGAGGTTTGTAACTTCACCCAGGCCTAAGCTGTAAATAGACCCTGCCTATTCAAAAGTTAATTCAATGGTCTGAATCACAATGACTTATACCTGGCTTAATTTAAACCTCGCTATCGGAATACACGCCTATGGATTCTGTTCTGTCTAATCTTTTTTACCGAGGTTTCACTGTCTGTAGATATTGTAATTTATTTTGAATGGAGTCAAAGTTTGTGTGTTGTGCAATTTCTCTTATGATTTGGCCAAAACTGTGACCAAGACTTTGTGTTTTTAAACATTAATCTTATCCCATCCTTCAATAAATAAATTCTGTTCTACCTTCTCCCTTCATCTCTCCCTTTTTTCCCTCTCTGTTTTACCCTCTTCCACCATTGCCCTGCTCTCTCTCTGTTCAATTTCCTTCCCCTCTCTCACCCTCTCTATTTATGTTACTTTCTTTTCTGTCTTTCTGTCCCTTCTCTCTCGTTCCTACTGACCACTTGACCCGAAGTCCCTCATTCTCTCCTTTCTAGTATGCACAGTGAGCAGAAGGGACACGAAAATTGGACAAATTTAACACATTCAGGCATTCACTTGTAGTTTCACTTACAAATAAACATATCTTCCCTATTTATACACTGAACAAGTCTCACGCCTGTCCCACATTTCTCTGCAGTGATAAGGGAAGGAAATTTATTTTATATGAAAGCTTCTAAATCTTGTGAATGTTTGAATCATAAAGTGCAAAGCTTTCAGCGCTATGAGCACCGATAAATGAAGGTGGACCTGTGCGCTATACAAGTAGCCACCATTATTATTATTTGTTAATAAATGTATGTACATCTACTTATTCTAATAGTTCCTTTATTCCTTCTGTTCATTATGATAAACTTCTCACCCCCTCCCATTCCCTCACCATTACAGGAAGATAATAACATAATTCTTCATGTCAAAGACATCATTTCAGACATTACCAAAGTCATTGTAATGCCACCATTAACACATTATGTAAATGCTCATGAAATAACCACACACCACATGTGATCATAAAATATAAAAGGCAAATATGCAATCCTAGATATCAGTACCTAGACTGTATAAAGAGCCGCCTCATTAAAACGTGTTCATGGTCCAATTTATGTTCCCGATGTCTCATTGAATTCTCTGAATGCATACATGTACATCTAAATTTGCCATTGCTTTAAATTGAGGTACATGTATCTACAAAATTTCACGAAATTCACGAAGCATATAACCCCTAGAGCTCCAAAATAGCACCCCTAAAATATATTATGAGGGCTTTCTTTTCAGGAGGAAAATGTAAAATGAAGCCTTGTATTTAGGAAAGATATTTTTACCCTGCTTTAAATATCTAGGTGTGATAGTGTTCTCATGGTACCCTCCATATAAATCGGATGATGCAGGCCAACCGATAGATGACCTGGTTCCCTTGGTTCTAGACATGGCCTTCCAGTATAAAATTAAGGTACTGAATGATTAGAAATTTCACTTATATCAGTAATGATATGAAAAACTGTAAAAATTCAGTGTGGTGAGACAAATATCAGTGCACTAAACACTACATGAAATAACAACTTGTTTAGGCCAAGAAACTTTTCTAAAAGACTATTCAAGACCAAATTTCCTGTTTCTATTTTCCTTTTAACTTTATGTAATTGAAAAGTGAATAGAGTAAAATGATAGAGATAGAAAATCAGGTCGGACAATTTTCATAGTGTCATAGGTGGAGGGCAACCAAACAATTTTTGTTAAGCCTTAGTTTTGCACCAATGATATCATCATGTTCCAAAAACTGTCTCGTGAATTCCATGTAATTGAAAAATTATAGCTTGTCAGCTCTTCCTCAAACTTTTTTGTTCTGCTTCTGTTTTAAAAAAGTTTAATTTTGGTGGACTCTCCTTCTTGAGATTATACATGTATCATGATACTGGTACTCACGTTTTAAAGTGGATGAGGCAAAAAATGGCGAACTGTAAGGTGACCTGGCTCTGTTACTTCTAAACTTAGCTCCTAGGTATTGCAAATATCAAGAATATGTTTCCAGGAACCATTAGCACATTATGAAAGCAAAGAGGGAATATACATGTCATGCTCATGTAAGAGTAGCGTCAATGCACCGTAATATGCATTTACATGTGCGTACATGCATGACCTGGGGCAGAAAAATAACAACAGGGCTCCCAAACTACCTTTGTAGGTTTTAGAATGAACTTCTTTTGTATCAATTGACACTCTGTCATGGCCCCTTTTCCAACTTGATGGGAGTGTCAAGTTGTTGCAAAAGCCATTATTTTATGGTACATAAATTACTTTCTAGAGAAAGAGAGGGATGATTTAGGTTTTAAGGCATTTTTCATTCTATTGTGTATATTTGTGCTGAATTTCAGATCTACATGTACATACTCATGGGTTGTTTGTTGTTCATGTCTTGAGAGTTCCATTAAAAAAAAATGATTAAAAAATTACTTCCAAGTATGGTGAAGACCATTTGTCGAAGACCAGACCTGTTCTTACAATAGTAAGCCAGCTTTTTGATATGTCAGACTTATTTCTGCCGTACTCTCTGTGTTTACTAGTTTTTCTCTCTTTTGCCATGAACTTTGTTGTTTTCTACATATGTTTTCCCTTTTTCATAATCTATTTTCATTGAGATTTTATCCATAGTGTGTAATCAAATTGGATTGTGAATTTGATTCTTTTTAAAAATGATGTATCAATTTCAAATGAATGTTGAATCATTGCTACAGTTCAATAATGTAGTCACCATCTCACTTTTATTCACTGTGAGCAGAAGGGACAAAGGAATTGGACAAAGTAAAAACTTCATGCAAGCCTACACAATATTATCACATAGGAAAATAATTTTCTAGTTTATTTACTGAACAGGTGCTACACTTGTTTGATATTTCTTCTCAGAATGAGTAGGAGGAAATTCAGTTTTTGTGCATCTTCATGTAGGTATTGTGAATGCTTCAATGGAATTTGTTAACTTTAAGTGTCAAATTCCTTTGTCATTTCTACTTGCATGGATTGTTCTTCATTATGTGAAAGATCAATAAAACATTTTGAAATGGTCCATGTATTATGCATTTTCACAATGGGTCAAGTGAACAGCACTGATTCTAAATGACATTGTGAATCATGCTTCATGTCCCTTTTTCAGAGTTGATAAACAATGACAGGGCTTGATAGATATCTTGTGAATAATGGAAGCACTTGTAAAAATCCCTGCAGTTTAAAAAAAAAACCTATAAGTCTTAATGGTTAACTTATTACGTACTAGTACATGTCTACACAGATAATGAAATTGTTAAATATAGAAAAAAAGGAGAAGTATTATTTATATTGCAAGCTGATTTGCTATTTTACACACACAAAAAAAAAGTCAGATCAAATGATGGGCATAGCAAGATAGCATCGAGTTATATATTTTTGCAGGGTGGCCCCTTCAGTTTGTTGAAGACTGCTGTTCATTGGGGCCCTGCGTTTACAAATACAATATATAAAACATAACAGTTATTTACAGTAAAATAACAATGCACTTAATAGAAAATGTCAAAGTTAGATAAATTGTATGACTTCATTTTTAGATTTTTTAGATTTGAGCTATTCAATTCAATCATGGTTTTCTTCTTATTCTTCAGATGACCTTCCACAGTGAGCCATACAAAGGTCGAACGGAGGTCACATTCGCAAAAGATATCAGGTACATCATCGACAAGTACAGCAATCATCCAGCATTCTACCGTTACCAACACAATGGACAGCTCCTCCCCATGTTCTACATCTATGATTCCTATCTCACTAATGCTTCCAACTGGGCACGGTTATTTGGTGTCGGCGATGGCCTGAGCGTGAGGAACACAAAATACGATGGGATATTTCTCGGGCTGTATCTTGACACGCAGCATAAATCAGACATTCTCGGGAGCTTGTTTGACGGCTTCTACACTTACTTCGCGAGTAATGGTTTTACGTTTGGGTCTCGCTGGAAGAATTGGAAGCTCCTGGCAGACTTCGCGCACAAACGCGATCTTCTCTTCGTCCCTAGCGTCGGACCGGGGTACATCGACACCCGCGTAAGACCGTGGAATAAGATGAACACGAAGCACCGTGCAGATGGGGATTATTACGAGAGGAGCTTACAATCAGCAGTGCACGTAAGACCAGATATTATATCTGTGACATCATTCAATGAGTGGCACGAGGGCACGCAGATAGAACGAGCTGTGCCAAAGACGTTTAATAACTTCACTTATCTGGATTATGGTGAGGAAGGTCCAAATAAATATCTTCTGCTGACACAGAAATGGGCAAAGACTTTCAAAGGGGCTGGTTGAAGATGAGCTTGGATGACGTGAAATTTGGTCCTGCTCTGGTCCTAATATCTTGTGAGACGAAGGATTAGGCTAAGGGTTGTCATTTCAGTAAGATTCATACTTGGAGCTGAAACCCTAAAATTTTAGAAACTGCGACAGTCCCCTACGCAAGCTTATATGTGAAGCGTGAAGGCGAGTCATTCAACTCGCCATGGCGCTCTGTCTCAGATTGAGAAGGTGAACAGGTGACTTGTACAAATTTGCCTTGGCGTCTTGTTTGAGTAGAGAAGGCAACTTTTACAAACTTACCTTTACATTGCATGTGTAAGCTTCTGTAGGACTGTCATAGTTTCTGAAACCTTAAGGTTTTGGCTCTCAGTGGTATGGACCTCCAGTTATAGTGAAAGAAACTTGTTTGAGACATTCATGTCAAGTGTTACAAATTTCCTTACAGTACATATTTAAATTATATTACACCTGTACACAAAGCAAGGTGGTATGGAGATTAATTCAGGATAGAAGAATACTATTTACAATTGCGCCTGTTTCCCTGACAAACATTTTTTTGTACTAACTACTCATAGCTCTGGGGTGCGAGTGTTTCGATTCATCTCGACTTTATAAATAGCTTGTTGTTTCCAGCTGATTGTTTGAGGCAATGGATGAATATATATTCTAAATAATGATATTGTAGGAAATGATGTTCCAAAATAATCAGGTACATATAATCATGTAATCCATCAGGTTAGGTTGCCAATGCTTATTGCTATTGTACAGTAATTTGCAAAAGACCAATTTTCATATTTGTATTAACCTGTACACATTAATTGGTGGAGTCAGAAGAGTTTTACTGACATCTTTGGGTGACAGTTTCTCCAATTCACTGCTTAAACAGCAAGTCGTAGTGCTCAGACTATCAATAAAACACTGGAAAAGACAAATTAGTTTGATCTCCTGGAAAGATTTTGCAAGATCTCACACAATGATATCCATTCCATCAGGTATGTGATGAAAGCAATGTCAAGGATCAAATCATTGTGAGAGAGAGATTATGCAATATCTTTCTGAAAATTGAGGCACCTCTCTTTAATACAAGGAAACTGATATTAACATGAACATTAGTTTTAATCATTAGAGCAGAAAATTAAGGACCAACTTGCATACATTTGTGAGTAAACCCTCCTTGAGTAAAGGTATGACTGTATAGAGGCAAGTGCAAAAATTGCAGGTGGTCTTAAACTTTTGCAATAGACTGTACAAGTTAAAGTTCTTCTGTTGGGCTAAGAAAAAATCTTGACTATTAACAGAAATGGATGAAAATAAATATTGTGCTAAAAATTGAGAGAGAACGACAGATATTTATTAATATAATTTAATTATTTTATAGCTCTTTGAAATAATGTACTATGAAATATGACGCAGCTTTAACAATTTTGCATGTCTTGACCGATATACAGTATTCACAAAGAAATTTCATTAACATTTTTAAATTCTTTTTGTCAACCAATTTAAGTGGACATATGCGATAGATTTGCATGTAAAATTCTGAATATTTTTTGTGCTATGTCAGTAAAAGTGATAAATGTATTTAATGTACAGTAGAATGTAATTATATTTTATAGGGGCCAGTGACGCAGAGACTCCAATTTGGAAGTTTTTAGAAAAATGCGAAGAAGATTTTGGTCCACATCACATGGTATATGTACATGACAATAAAATCCAAACGGATAATTTAGTTTCTTTTTTAAATTTTTAAAAAGGTCACATTTTCCTAAATATTTTGATGCCAAAATCTCATTTTTTGCCAAAGTGTGTCAGTCAAAAAGAAATGAGGAACTTAATATAAGCGAAACTGAAATGAGTTGAATACTTATCAGAGTAGAGTGTAGCTTCTTTATAAAAAGGTCCTTGAGACCATGAAAATCATGTTGTTATATCAGGAATCTTGTTTTATCTGAGCTCGTTGTAACAAGGTTCCAGTGTATGAAAATCATGCTATCGTCACTATTGATTCACTATTTATTTGAAATGGGAGTTCTGTTTCTGATGATTGTTGTTTTATTCCTCTTGAATAAATCATGCAAATATTAATTATGGTATGTATGTCAAAATATGGTATGTTTTAGATTACTAATTGTAATTATCTAATTGTACTTTCTTGCTATTTATGATTGAATTGATGAATGAATTGACACAATTTTAATTCAAATGCATAATTTTTGCCAGATATGTTTATCTTTATCGTAATACCTTGATGAAAATAAGGGGGAGATCTCTCAGACATTACTGAGCTGTCAGTCAATGAAAAAAATANGGATTTTCAAAATTGTTTTTCTCCTAAACGCTAGGTCTAAATGTGATGAACTAAAACATATTGTATTTGGGAAGAACAAAATTCCCTAATGGCATAAAACTTAATTTCTTAAGCCTTTTCTTCCTTTTTCCACTTGAAAGGAGAATACTAACAATTGCACATGTTACCCTAATTCTGTGTTGCATGTGTTTTTTTCTACTATACAAAATGCCATACCTCTCAATTTTTTAATAGCTTCTTGTTGTTTCCAGCTGATTGGTTTTAGGGGATGGATGAATATTCTAAACAATGATATTGTAGGAAAAGACAATGTTCCAAAATGTAACGGATGTCCATATCATTAAGTTATCACTCAGCAAGTGAAATGGGAGAAATTAAGAATTTGCATGTAATGTAGGTTGCCGAATTTTGCAATTGTAGAAGGTCTAGTTCTTTTGTTGGGCTAGAAAAAAATCTTGACCATTAACAGAATTGGATGAAAAAGGAATATGCAAAGAATTGCACAGAGAGAGATAGAGAAAACAAGAGATATGGATGAATGATATGCTAATATAATTTATTATTTAAAAAATCTTGGAAAATCATGTACTATGAAATATGATGCAGCTTTGATAATTTCGCATGAGCCAGTATACAGTATTCGCAAAGAAACTTTATTTAACTGTTTTTTAATTCTTTTTGTCAACCAATTCAAGTGGACATCACAGTAAATGTGCATGTAAAATATGGAATATTTTGTGCTGCATGTCAGTCAAAGTGATAATTGTATTTAATGTATAGTAGAATGTAATTATATTTTATAGGGGCCAGTGACGCAGAGACTCCAATTTGGAAGTTTTTAGAAAAATGCGAAGAAGATTTTGGTCCACATCACACAGTATATGTACATGACAATAAAATCCAAACGGATAATTTAGTTTCTTTTTTAAATTTTTAAAAAGGTCACATTTTCCTAAATATTTTGATGCCAAAATCTCATTTTTTGCCAAAGTGTGTCAGTCAAAAAGAAATGAGGAACTTAATATAAGCGAAACTGAAATGAGTTGAATACTTATCAGAGTAGAGTGTAGCTTCTTTATAAAAAGGTCCTTGAGACCATGAAAATCATGTTGTTATATCAGGAATCTTGTTATATATGACCTTGTTATAACAAGGTTCCATTGCATTAAATTCATTTCATTCTTGATTCACTATTCATTTGAAATGGGAGTTCTGTTTCTGATGATTGTTGTTTTATTCCTCTTGAATAAATCATGCAAATATTAATTATGGTATGTATGTCAAAATATGGTATGTTTTAGATTACTAATTGTAATTATCTAATTGTACTTTCTTGCTATTTATGATTGAATTGATGAATGAATTGACACAATTTTAATTCAAATGCATAATTTTTGCCAGATATGTTTATCTTTATCGTAATACCTTGATGAAAATAAGGGGGAGATCTCTCAGACATTACTGAGCTGTCAGTCAATGAAAAAAATAAGAGGTACTTGTACAAACTGTAAAAATTTGAGCAAAATTGGATAATCAATTAAATGGTTAGGAATCCTCAAAATGTTCATTCCTACCAGCTACGGTATATTTCATCACAGATTATGCCCAGGTTGCCAAATTGAGGATTTCCACCACAATAAAAACTTTGAAAATTCATAACTTTTGAACAGATTATCCCATTTTGTTTTATAATTTCACTCAGATTGTTCATCATATTTTTCTTCATTCACTGACAGCTCATAAATGTCTGGGGTAAGTTCCCCTATAAAGTTGGTGTGCAAATATGATATTTTCAAGGAATTGAGTAAAGGTGGGTTGTTGGAGAGAAATGAAGTATTTTTTTTTTCATCATGAAATTTTGACATTTGACAGTTTCACGACTAATGATTGTTCGAAATTCAGACGTCCAAACTTTGTTTTAGATGTTAATACTATGATGTGATTGAGTACAGTAACATGTATACTCTTTTTAATCATGCAGCCAGGTCACAAGCAAGCTATAACTTTTGCTTAGAGAAATGGCAATTGTGTTTTTGTATTTTTTTTTTATATATTTCTTATGTTAGATGTTTATACGTTTCATGTTTTTATACTGAAGTGATTCTACTTTGTTATAATTTTGTAACATGTTTTGCCTAGTGTGTTGCTTTAATTGTGTGCAATAATCTTTGAATGATTTTATTTCATTTTGCAATTTCTCCACCCACCTATAGTGATTTATTATTCTATTCATTTTCCCATTTTTTTTACCCTGATAGATATGTGCAATGAACTAAACACACACACAAAAGTAATTCCCCCTTTCTTCAAAGTAGTACTTATGGGATGAAATTTTGTAGGAATGTTTATCAAGTATCTGGGCAGTGTTTCACCAAGATAAGAAAGATTTTAAGGATGACTTTATGAACGACTGATACCATTGCTTGTGCTGAATTATCAAGAATCTTACGCTTATTACACTTGTTAACGTTCTCCAGTCTTTCACTGCCCTGGTTTGCTTACGTGCAAAATTTAGACTGTTCCAATCTGATATGCATGAATAAGCAAAAATCAAAAGTAAAACTTTTTAGTCCCTATGGTCCTATTCCTCAAGGACATATTATTTCTAGAAAATGTTCAAATTTTCGTCTTATGCAGGTTATTTGTGTGTGTTTTTTGCTGTTATGTCATTAGTAATCAGATGCTATCCTTTCAATATATGGCCACTTTTCATGTTCACATTGAAACAATTATTTTCTCATAAAAATGCATCAAGAAAAATCCCCTCATCAATAAATCCTAGCCAAATTTATGTCATTTCATGAGCAAAGTATTTTTTCCTACCCTATGAATCAACCTTAGCCAAATTTATGTCATTCAAGCAAAGTATCTTTTCCTATTTTTATGCCAATTCTTGGGCATGATTATGTGAGTGGGACTCTAAAGATTGTATCAAAGCAAAATTGTCATTTAATTTTACTTCAGAGGCATTATTTGCATAAAAATTATTTCTTCATAAAAGATGCTGTTCGAGAAAGACCAGTATGACTTTCAAGATAAAAGAAGAATTTTTTTCTTATACATGTACATGTATATTGAAAATGTTATTCTGTTTTCTTGAGGGGGATATTACTTTCTGCTGTGTTTATGAAATCAGTGACAGAGTGTACATGCACGATGATGTCACATCAATTTGTACAAAGAAAGTGATTAAAGATTTGTTTTACACCTTTTTACAATGCTATACTAATCAGACATATTCTTTTGTTCATGATGATCTTGCTAAATGTTTTTTTTTCTTCATTTTATATTTTTGTTGTGTTTTTTTTGCTTGTAGGAATGATTTTAAAAAGATTCCTTGTATCCTCGTTGGAACTTGTTTTGTGATGAGTCTTTGCATTTTCAATGGTCCATGTAAATGCAAGAGTGGAAAATATATTATACAATGTATTTGATTTTGGTGCGTTGATAAAATGTGGGTTTTAATTGATTGCAATTATTAACTATTAGTACATGTGGAATATGGTCCAGTATCAATGTATCAATGAAATACATATCTAATGAAGATTTAATTTGTATTATTCAGATTATTGTCAATTAAAAAATAATGCATTTTTACTATTATTTAATACTTTCTGTGTATGCCTTCATTTGTGTAAGATGTGTCATTGTCTCATAATTATATGCTTGTAACTAGCCCTTTATATAACCCATTATTATGATTATCATTTTGTTTATTTTGATCATTGATTTGGATTTTAGTGAAGGAAAATGATGATTGTTCTCTTCTTGATATTTTTTCTTAAGAATAGTGTGTTTCTTTGAACTAAAATGTTATTCCAATCATTCGTCATCTGCTATCTATTAGGAAAGGGCCTCTACAGAATGAGTGATAAAAGTGTCCCATTTTTTGAAGATGTATTCTTTGAGGCACAAAAATATTATGAATTAAATGGTTTCTTTTGGTAGAGTAATCATCCCTCTAAATTTTGGTACCCTTTTCATGATGATTATTGCATGCATGACTGAGCTGAACAACAAATCTCCTTTAGAATGCAAAGTGGCTAGATGAACACCAATACAGCTTTTGATCAATCGACACACCCACAAAACACATCAATATGGGGGCGCATCCCCCCCCCCCATTTTTTTTTGCTGTCTCTGGGGTAAGCGCAAAAAAAAAACAATTACAAATATGAGCAGAGATCTATCTTTAATATTTTAGGAGCCAGTGCTTATAATCATGAGCTTCGAATTCAAAAGTTGCATGCGGTTTATGTTCAAATTTGGTCAATCTTTTTTTTTCGCACAGGGTCCCAAAGCTACAGTAGCTGCCTCCTTTGTTTAATTGAGACCACACACTACTAGTTATGTCAGGTGACCATTGTTGATCAGGTGATACCGAACCAAAGCTATTCATATAATTAAAAGAAATAATAATATAAATTAGTTAAATGGCAGATATTCCAGCAATATTTTTCATTTGAGCATTAAAAGAAACTATTGGTGGTTCCCATGAGATGGCAGATATTGGTCCATATGGGATTTTAGGGCCATTTTTTCAGTCTTGTGCAAAACTCCATGGTCTAAGCAAGTTTATAGGTGGTTCAATTTTCAGACCCTTTTGTGAAAGAATGAGCTGAAAGACCGTCATTATAGACCACCCTTCATATTTCATGAAGATGAACAAAATAAGATGATCTACAGAAACTCCAAGTCTGAATGTTATTGTTTCTAGAACTTATTTTTTTATTACTTTTTACTTTTTAATCTTTTACACATGAGTCAATAGGAATATAATTGGTGGTGTGAGGTCTTGATAGGCAGAGACTTAGGGGGTGTTGTTCAAAATCTGCAAATCTGCAAATCAACTACAACTTTGCAAATTGTAACTCGCATTTTCATTTGCGCACGGTATGCACATTTAACAAGACGCGCATGAAACAATGATTTTGATTGGCGAGTTCCGATCAACTGCAACTTGCGATCAATTGCAACTTTTGAACAACACCCCCTTAGTTTATCATTTCTCTTTTTTTTTCTACTTTTGAAGATACCATCAACTGGGAGTGACTTCCTTATCAAAACAAACAAAATCAATCGGAAAATTTCACATTTGGCGGTCCTTTGATCAACTCGTTTCTTCTTTCAGACATTTCCAGAGAAAGAAAGGGAGCCAAGAAAGGTTAACAGACTATACTTTGTTTTGTTTTAGTCCAAATTCGACCTGAATTATTAAAGGAGAATTTATATTGATTATTTCTGTAACTGTAAGTAGCCTAGATCCCGTGTAATGAGGACACAGTCAACGGGAGTCTGCTCTCTCAACACCAACACCAACACCGCACACCGTACTTGAAGTCACCCAATGATGTTGACAATGGTCATGGTGATGTTGAAGATGGTGATGATGTTGATGATGGTGATTGTAACAGTGATGGATAATATAGAGTTTATGATGGATGATGATGATGATGAATTTTGAATATGAAAATTTTTAATATGAAAATGATAACACCCTCTAAGTAGATCGATAGTTCCACAGTTCCACTTACTGGTACCTATTTCTTTAGACTCTGTACAAATATATTTAGTTTTTCTTTTTGCTCTCATTTTTTGTTCCAATTGTCAGCAAATTATAGGCTACCTCCCATTGCAGTACTCATTTGTGACCACTGTACAGAGTTCTTGGGGAATATGGAGACAGATTTCTTCATCAGTAACATTCAGAAGATTGTTCTGTATGAGACTAAAGCCGTAAGTATTACTTTCTGGTAACTTTTCCAAGGAAACACTGAGCAAAAGAGACAAAGACATTGGACAAAAGTAAACAACTTCATTCAAGCCTTCACAATAGATTCATGAATTATGATCATAAGAGAAATGGATTTCCCTGTCTAATCACCGATCAGGGGCCTGTAACATAAAAGAGATACGATAAATCTTGCAATTAATTGCATCTCTTTGGTAGGCCTACACATTTTGCCATAGACTTACGATAAATATTTATTGCAAGTTTAATTGCATCTTTTGTGGTACAGGCCCCTAGTGTTACAATTCTCCGCAGAATAAGAGGGAAGGAAATTTATTTTGTGTGCATCTAAGCTATTGTGAGTGCTTCATCAATGTGAGTTGTTTACTTCATCTAAATCATTTGTCCCTTCTGCTTTCAGTGGAGTGTTTCTCGCATAGTTTTCAACCTTGTAGTGCAGACTGTTTGGAATAGTTTCCCCAAGACAAGGAAATGCTGATAAAACATAGTATGTTGAAATCTTGGCCATGATCAATATTACCTACATGTATTGTAATAATTTTACTGAACTTTTACAGTTGTAATGGATAGCATAGAATTCCAACTTTCTCTCAAGTTTCGTGATACATTCCTTTTTTTCATTGAAAATGTCTTTTTCTCTTATTCCGTCTATAGATGTCAAACAGATGATGAACCTGATCAGTGAATAAAAAGAAAACCATTGTCTTTTGTGATCATGAAGCTATAAAGTGAAGTCTTGAATTGGGTTATTTACTTTTTACATTATTTGTCCATCCTCCCCTCAGTGACTCGTTGTCTGTGTTTCACATACATGTAGCCATTCTTAGATTCAACCCACTGGCTACTGAATTCTGCAATTCCCATATAGACTTTATGAAGGGACTACCCCGTTCCGGTAGTCCGTGGGTTGAGAATGACTTTTAGAAATACTGGATTACAACATTCAGTCTTATAGATACCGGTATATACTACACATATTTTCGATTATTTAAACAAATAAAAGGATCACAACAATTTAGCACGAAAATAGATATTTGGGTTGTGTTTCATAAAGATGTTTGTAGATCTACACATGACTGTACGCATGACTGATGACCCTTTCTCAGGCACGATTCAGCAACAGGAGTTATCATTGAGTGCAAGAAAGGGTCACCAGTCGTTCATACAGTCTCGCGTAGATCTATGCACAGCTTTATGAAACACAAACCAGTTCTTGAAGTCTTTTTTAAAGTACTTTAATTATAGCTTTACGAAACACTGCCCCCCAGTCCATACTTGTCACAGTACATGAAGATTGTACATCTTCTCCAAAACTTTATATTTACAATTCGCATGTTTCAGAGGTTCTATATCATTGGATCCAACAATGCTGAAACCGAATTCAGAGTGCTGAAGATTGATCGGACGGAGGCCAGGGAGCTACTCCTAACAGATGACAAGGTAAGAAAATCTGTGTGGTCACGTGCTGAAGATTGATCGGATGGAGGCCCGGGTGCTACTCCTAACAGATGACAAGGTAAGAAAATCTTTGTGGTCACGGCTCGACTTTCAAGGAAGCCCGGTGGCAAATTGCTTCCCAAAACTACAAGGGGGCTACTCAGAAAATTAGTTGGGGAGCCCAGCTAGCTCTTCAGCTTTTTTGATAAAATGAGTTTCATGAAATTATAAGATAAAATTGGGCTCCCTGGGATATATACAGGCTCCCCCAAAATAAAGTTAAGGAGCCGGGCTGGCTCCCTATGAAAAAACATGAAGATCTTACCCCGAATTGACAGTTTCATTTGGGAAATTGAATTGCGTAGTCAGGCTAGAGGTTGAATTTGATGTTGATTTTGCTGCAAAATTATTGATTCAGCACTTGACTGTGAAATGAAAGAAAAATTAGAAGGGTGAGGGGGTCATACAGTGCAAGAAAGGATCATGGGTACGCATATGAACAGCTATATGAAATACAACCCTGGTTTCAAGCCCCTGCATCTTTTCATTTATAGAAAAGTATTGTGATTCAAAACTTTCATCAATAAATGAAATATTTCGTGATTTTTTACCCTTTTCTTCCAGATCACTTACACACTCCCTCAAATCAAGGATCTCATCCAAACGTTGCGCCATGGCAACCGAGGGCCATCCACTTCCTCCTCCTCATCTAATATCATGGCAGGCTGGTCCCGGAACGTCTCTGCTTTTGGGATTGCAGGTGAGTTTTGGGAATAGAGTCTCACAGATTTTTTTATTTTTTATTAATGTTGCCACTTTGCACATGTTTCAAACCTTTTAGGGCATGATGTATTTTACATAGTTGTGTAGTGGCTCTGACTCCTGCCTCTCAACTAGAGCATCGGCGGTTCGAATCCTACCCATGGCGTTAAGTACCTTCAGCAAGAAATTCATCCACACTGCTGCACTCAACCCAGGTGATGTAAATGGGTACTGGCAGGAATTCATTCCTTTAAATGCAAAAAGCACCCACTTGGCAGCGATCACTATGACCGGGTGATAATATTAGATTATTTATCTCGCTCCTCTGAATAGGTGACTAGAGAGATGGTGTGTTTAAATGCTGTATGTTATTATTTTAACTCTTTATGTGCTTAGCTTCGAACCCCTTTGCACTGAAACGTTTTGTGACAAGTTCTGATTTTGAAGGTGTGAGATTGATTTCTGATATGTTGATATCTCATTATTATGTTCAGTATAGAGGGACTTTCTCATGATTGTGCTATGCGCTATATAAAAATGTTTCATTCTTTTTTATCATAATAGAGTGAAAAAAAATTAGAAATTGTGTACAGTTCTAAACCCTGTCCTAACAATTAGTATTTGTTTGCATCTACTGAAGTAATTTTCCCTTATCCCATCATGCATAAGCACTGATTGATAGTGCATCTACAAGATGCTATTAAGAAATTTATAGGCATATCTCAGCTAGGAATGGAATCCACGAATGAAATGAAAAAATGAAATGGCCAACTTTTCTTGTTGTTAAAGTTTGGTACCTTACTTTATTATTTCTCTGCATTTGATCAAGGTACTTCACCCATATTGAAGCATTGTGTTGTCCTTGCCTTTTCAATTTTGACAGGTTTTGTCCGATTTATGGAGGGATATTACATCATCCTGATTACAAAAAGGAAAAAGTAAGTCAAATATTTGAATGTTTCAAATAAAGATAACTTACTTTTTAACAAATACATATATAAATGTATGTGAATTACACCTTGCAATTGGATTTCTTGTTAATGGAAATATTGGACTTTATAGCCATTTGTCCCCTCTCATTCATACATTTTGCAGTGTTATATTTTTATTTTTTGCATCGATTTAGATTTGCAGCTTCACAGAGATACCTCAGGGTGTAATTTAGACATTTATTTTTAAATTTATGCTTATTTCAGAGCTGCCAACTACAAGAGCATTTTTTCCTATTTAGTAGAATTTTTTGGCCATGCAACACTTGTAGGACATAATAGTATGGTAGGAATGGGGGCTTCCCATGCACCCTCCGAACACATTTTTTTAACTTACATTTTTGGAATCCTTAGAGTGTCCGATCAACGAATTCAGTTGTTGCCAAGAAGAAATCGTGTCCCATGGGGGTCATTGGCGGCCATATTGGCGGCCATCTTGGATTTTCTATGGAAATCGCTAGTTTCCATAACTTTTGAAGTATACAACGTACATTGACAAATAAAACACTGTTATAGACTAGATACAACATGAGGAATTCAATGAAATTATTATTTTCACGATTTAAGCAAGATAAATGCATGAAAACACCAAAAATATGAAAAATCCAATGCATTTTGGACTGAAAGTTGTGCAGATAGTCGTGTATAACCTTTTTACTTCGTCTATTTAGATCACTGTCAAGAAGATTTTATTATATCAGATGAAAGTAATGAAGGTAATGAAAAGGAGATTTTGAATCTAAATGAAAAGTTTGAATCATGCAAGTTTGAATGTTTTCATGAAAATACCATTTCGTTAAAACACGTGGTCTACACTGTATTTTGAAGTATGTGTTAACATTTTTATCTCTAATTATTGTTTGAATCAGGCAAAAAATAAATGTGCAATGAAATGTGCCTGTAATCATGATAATGATAATGCTTCTAATGAAAATATTAATTATATCGATAATGATAATAATAATAAACAATAATGTTAATATTAGCAAGATTGTGTAGTGCTTAATCACAAACGGGTTTACAAGACGCTTTACATGATGAATGCATGATTAATTGTTAATTGTTAATTGTTAATTAATTAGTTGTTAAAAAGAAAACGACTAACATAAATCAATTCAATGTCGATAAAGATGATGTATTAATGCAAACTTTTACTTTACTTTACTAATTTGTACATTGGTCGCTTTTCTGCTTCAACAAAGTTTTAAGCAAATGAATTGTCAAAATGTTGGCTAAAAATTCCTTTCAAATTAGGTTGACAATGGTCCAAAAGACAATATTTATGTCAAAAACAAGTGATTCACAATAGTATTTTGATAAGTATATAGTACATGTTCATCAATAATTTTATAATTAACTAGTATGGGGCACTTGTGAAGAGCAATATGAATTCAAAATCATGAAACTACAGAAATATTACAGAAACATTCAGTTCTATGCAATATTCACATTTTACACTTCTTTAATCTCTAGCAATTCTCGTAAAATTCATAATATATTAAATGTCTAATGCTCCCCCTTCTCATGCTACATCTCCTCCTCTTCATCGCCATCCTCGTCCATTTCCTTATTAGTATTCTAAAGCAAGTTAATGGGAGATGTCACTGTGGGAGGGACAGGTAAATTTGACCACACAGAATGGTTCCATGCTGTCTGTTGTCTTCTGCTACCATTTGATCAGGATCTGGGGCACCACGGTTTGAGGGCACCAACGGATCAGCTGATGAGCTTGTCTGAAAATGGAAATGCAACGTATGGTTCACCCATCTATCATTTTTTTCAGATTTAGATATTTTTTTTTTTTCACTCAAATCATAAAAATTACAATTTAACATAAACATGCATGAATATAAACGAGAAAAAAATATATATAAATTGTAAGGCAGAATCACGGGGAATCATATTGTCTCTGCAAGGTGGGAAGCTTGGAGAAGTCTTTGGTAGTCAGTTCCTCGCCTTCTCCCACCATCTACCTTAGCATGATGCTGAGGACGATATTAGCAGACTTGTCCCGAGCCTGACCTTACTTTAGACAAGAAAATGCATGAATATCATCTGTAAAATCTGATTTAGCAGATCTCAGAAGAAAAATAACATTGGCTTTAGCGTAAGCTTTCCCTCTCAGCACAGAAGTCTGACAACTACTGTTGATGGGTCATGCCCCAAGGGGTATTTCAGAGTACCCTGAGCTTTACTGGTCAATGTGTCTATGTATTCATTCCGGTATGGCAAGCCCTGTGGTTTAACATGTTCATGTTGTAATCATCAATGAGTTTCCAAATCAGTGGGAGCGCCTCCATGCAGACACATTGGTCAAATGTGTTGAGAACATTTCTGATCCCCTTCAGAGGTAGCCTTCTCTGACTGCTTCAACAACACCTTGATGACGGAGTACACTGTGAAGGGCTGACTACTGGGTGCAACGTTGTCGATGGTTGACTTATTGGAGGGCTCGTCACCACTGGTTGTGATGAAGTCAAAGATCTTAGACAGGCTGTTTTTTACCATTCTTCCGAACAACTACAAGTACCTACATACAATACTTTTCTATGCATCTCAGATATTCTTCACTGTTGAATACAGCTCCCTGACAGAATATGGACCTTCCCTACCAGATACACGGCAGCCACATGCATGGTCTCAGGTTCGTCCTTCTTGAGTGAGCCTGTGTTATTCTGTAAGCCCGATCGGTAGCATCTTATGTAGATGTAGAAACCTCATCAATGACCCTGGCCAGTGCAGACTCAAGTTCCAATCCGAAATCACAGCTCTTACTTATTTACAATCCAACAGAGGATATTAGTGAACTAATTGCTGCAGTATGTGCTAGGCAAGCTCCACTCTTCGTTGTCACAGTTCGAAGTTGATGAATTCCACCAGGTTCAGCCTTCGGAGGCCATGGAAGTGGCATTGATTTGTTGAACTCCCACTGAATCATGTTATGAAGAAGCAAAAACCATAACCTGAAAATTGCCCTTCGACCCCAGTTCGTATGCATACGCCATCGCATCCACCACAGAGATATAATCTCTCTGGACCAGGTTATAGGTAATTAAGTCTTGGTCATCTGGATTGGCATTGGCATCAAATTTGGTTAAATCTCTGAATATCGTGTTTGTCAAGGTAGGCCTTACTGTACCCACTTCCGTACTTGGTTTTGAGATCGGAGGATAAGTGTGCCTTCGATCCGTTATGATATGATTCAGCTGGCGCTAAATGAGTCAAAGTCAATTCCCTGGCCTCCTACAGCTGAAGATCTTGAATTATATTTGCCAGATGATCTTCCTGCCTGACCATGCTGACAGGACAGAGTTACTCATCCCCATGCTGTGACAAATGGAGAGTGGAAACTGCCAGCGCACATACACTCTTCAGCACTAGAATATGACACCTGTACAGCAGAAAGCATCTCGCAAATATTCTCATTTAGCTTGGCTATTGTAAGAGCTATGATGTAGATTTGGAACTTCAGTCTGCACTGGCCAGGGCCATTTGTAAAGTTTTCACATCAGTTACTCCCCAAATTCGTACTGGTGAAGTGCTTCATTTTGAGTTGAATTTCCTGAACAAAACAATTATTGTTTTCCCATACCTTGTGATCGGTACTGGAGGAGTTTGATGTGCTACTTATACCGGCTCGGTCACTTCGTCTTTAAAACGGACCAACACACTCACTCAACCTGAGAACAGACATATGGCTACTATGTATTTGGTTGGGAAGGCCCATATTTTGTCAGACAGTTTTACATATATTCAACAGTGAAGAATATTTGAGATGCACAAAAAGCCTTGAGTTGTTCGGAAGAGTGGCCAATAGCAACTTGAACAAGATCTTTGATTTACCTCAACCAGCGGTGGCAATCTTTTTAAAAAAAGTCAACCATCGACTACATTGCACCCAGTAGTCATCCATTCACTGTGTACTACGTTATCAAGTTGTTGTTGAAGCAGTCAAAGATGGATACTTCTGAAGGGGATCAGGAATGTTCTCAACACATTTGACCACTGTCATGACTGTGTCTACATGAAAGCGCCCCCACTGGTTTGGAAACTCCTTACGCTAAAGCCAATGATATTTTTCTCCTGTGATCTGCGAAATCAGATTTTACAGATTATATTCATGCATTATTTTGTCTAAAATAAGGTCAGACCCGGGACACGTCTGCCAATATCGTCTCCAGAATCATGCTAAGGCAGATGGTGGGGAAGGCGAGCAACTGACGACCAAATATAAGGTAGTCTTCTCCAAGCTGCCCACCTTGCAGAGACAATGCAATTCCCCATGATAGATGGGCGAACAAATGTATTGCCATTTCCAGACAAGCTCGCCAGCCGATCCGTTGGTGCCCCAAACCCTGGTGCCCCAGATCATGATAAAATGGTAGCAGAAGACAGCGGACAGTATCCTGGAGCCATTCCGTGTGGTCAAATTTACCTGTCCTTCCTACAGTGACTTCTCTCATTAATTTTCTTTAGAATACTAATAAGGAAATGGACGAGGATGGCGATGAAGAGGAGGAGAAGTAGCATGAGAAGGGGGAGGATTAGACATTGAATATATCATAAATTTTATGAGAATTATAAGAGATTAATAGAGATTAAAGAAGTGTAAAATCTAAAGATTGCATACAGCATACTGTTTCTGTAATATTTCTGTAGTTTCATGACGTGGAATTCATATTGCTCTTCACAAAGTGCCCCATACTAGTTAATTCAAAACTTCTTGATGAACATATATATACTTACTATGTATATAATACTATTGTGAATCACTTGTTTTTGACTAATTAAATAATGAGTTTTGTCAACCTAATTTGAAAGGAAAATTTAAGCCAAACGTTTGGACAATTCATTTGCTTAAAACTTTGTTGAAGCAGAAAAGCGATTAATGTACAAATTGCCCGAAGTAAAAGTTGCATTAATACATCATCTTTATCCACACTGAATTGAATCATATTGGTCGCTGTCATTTTTAACAACTAATTGATTAACGACTAATTTAACAACAATTAATCATGCATTTATTATGTAAAGCGCATTGAGCCCGTTTGTGACTGAGCGCTACACAATCTTGCGTAAATCAACATTTATTGTTTATTATTATTATTATTATTATAATTACCATTATTATTATCATTATCAATATAATTCATATTTTCATTATGAGTATTATCATTATCATGATTACAAACACATTTTAATGCTTATTTTTTTCGCCTGATTCTAACAATATTTAGATATAAAAATGTTGACACATACTTCAAAATTCAGTGTAGACCACGTGTCTTAACGAAAGTATTTTCATGGAAACACTCGAACTTGCATGATTCAATTTTTTTCATTTAGATTCAAAATTTCCTTTCAGGTATTACTTTGTTCATTCATTACTTTCATATGATATAATAAAATCTTCTTGACAGTGATCTAAATAGATGAAGTAAAATTTACTTATGAAAGATTATACACGACTAACTGCGCAACTTTCAGTCCAAAATGCATTGGACTTTTCATATTTTTGGCGTTTTCATGCATTTATCTTGCTTAAATCGTTAAAATAATCATTTCATTGAATTTCTCATGTTGTATTTAATCTATAATAGTGTTTTATTTGTCAGTGTATGTTGTATACTTCAAAAGTTATTGAAACTAGCGATTTCCATAGAAAATCCAAGATGGCCGCCAATATGGCCGCCAATGACCCACATGGGACACGATTTCTTCTTGGCAACAACTGAATTCGTTAATCAGACACTCTAAGGATTCTAAAAATGTAAGTTAAAAAAATGTGTTCGGAGGGTGCATGGGAAGCCCCCATTCCTACCATACTATAATAGGCTATTTTAGATCCCATAGTAACATTTTTGAAAAGTTTATGGAAGGTAAGAATAGGATATTTTCATATGAAAATATATATTTTTTTGTGAAATAACATGTTTTGAGATATGGGCAATTCCATCAAAATGTCAACCAAGGGCCAAAATTAAAAGTTTATAAAGAATATTTACCAACCATATGACCAGAAACTGCGACATTTGTATTTTATGAAATCAATCTTGTTTTTACCAATTTTTCAAATTTTTGCCCAAAATCACCATTTTTAAACCCATA